>JAJONR010006052.1:0-44485 GCA_029582245.1 Solanum etuberosum | reverse complement strand
CTGGGAAAGTAGAGCTTACATAGCTTTCTCTTTGCTTCTCATCTTGAATGAGAATAGAATAGGCAAGATTGACATTGGGAAGAGGTGTCATCATGAGGATGTTACTCCAAACCCCTGCATACACATCATTGAGCCCCATTAAAAATTGTATCAACCTTTCATCCTGAGTGGACTTGACCATCTTCTGTTTTCCTCCACAGCTACCGTTGCAGCAGCAAACCTCCTTTATAAAGAGTGCATCTTCTTAATCCTTGTGAAATACCTAGCTATATCAGAATTACCTTGGACTCAGTCTACCAAACCCATTTGTAGAAGAAAGAGCTAAGCTCCACTATAGCTTGGTCAAACCTGTCAGCAAGGTCATTCCAGAGGTGTCGTGCTGATTTGGAGTAACTCACACTCCAGCAATTGTTGGGAAAACGTGGACAAACACAAAAATATATATGGTAAAAGTAATGAAAATAAAATGGAAAAATAATGACACCAAGAATTTTACGTGGAAACCTTTTTAAATAAGGGAAAAACCACGGGCTAAGAGGAGCAACTAATATCACTATAGAAAGAAATTTTACATTGTGTAGTCACGAATACAATACTCAAAGTGACTACTACACACTCAAAAGGAATAACACTTTTTTGATTTCCACTTTACTAAAATATCGCTCACACTCTATTTTTCTTCATAGACTATTTTTCTTGTATAGTCTATGGAATACCTCATTTTGCTCTCAAAATGATTTTTTCTCTCTAACTTGGTGTGTTCTACAAATGAGCAAATGAGCTCCTTTTATAGAAGAAATTTACAACCAACGATGTCACCAATGACATCATGAAAATACTTAATTTTCAAACTTTGCAACTTATGTATTTTCTTGGTAAGATTTAGTTGGTATGTAGTTATACCAAATCAAGACTTTAATAAAAAAATGGGGATGGAACCCCACAAATCTCCCCCTCCAGTCCCATTCACTGGAAGGAGGTATCTTTATCTTCTTTAGAGAGAGCTTATACCCACAAGTTCTTTGCATAACTCGAACTTGTCTTTCGGTATTGTCTTGGTCAGCATATCTGCAGGATTTTCACTTGTGTTGATCTTTTTGATGTGAAATGATTCACTCTCCACTTCCTCACGAATCCAATGATATCTGACGTCGATTTGTTCTTGCATGGTACATGGAGTTCATGCTCAAGTCTATTGCACTCTGGCTGTCACAATAGACAATATACTCCATCTGATGCAAACCAAGCTCTTGAAGAAATCGCTTGAGCCATATCATCTCCTTGCCGGCTTCAGTAGCCGCAATATACTCAGCTTCAGTTGTAGATAGTGCAACACACTTCTGCAACTTCGACTGCCATGATATAGCTCCCCCTGAAAAAGTAAACAAATATCTAGTAGTGGATTTCCTGTAATCAAGGTCACCTGCCATATCAGCATCTGTATAGCCCTTCAAGATTGGATCTGATGCTCCAAAACACAAGCATTCATCTGAGCTTCCTCTAAGATACCTGAGTATCCCCTTCATAGCTTCCCAATGCTCTTTTCCCGAATTGTCAAGAAATCTGCTAACAACACCAACTGCGTGAGCAATATCAAGTCTAGTGCATACCACTGCATACATTACACTTTCGACGGCGGAGGAATATGGAACTTTGGCCATGTTCTCTTTTTCCTCCCTAACTGTAGGACACATCTTCTTACTTAACTTCATATGACCAGCAAGAGGTGTGCTAACAGGTTTAGCATTCTTCATTTTGAAGCGCTCTAGTACACATTCAATGTACTTTTTCTGTGACAAATAAATTTTCCTTTCATCTCTGAGACGAGTAATTCTCATGCCCAAAATTTGTTTGGCATGACCCAAGTCTTTCATAGCAAAAGACTTACACAACTCTTTCTTCAACTCGTCAATCTTGGAAGTATCCTTGCCTACAATCAACATATCATCCACATACAACAAGAGGATGATAAAAACATCATCATAAAGTTTTTATACAAATACACAATGATCTGAACAAGTCTTCTTATAGCCTTGCTCCCCCATAACAGATTCAAACTTCTTGTACCACTGTCTAAAAGCTTGCTTTAGGCCATAGAGACTCTTTCTGAGTTTGCACACAAAATTTTCTTTACCATCTACTTTGAAGCCCTCAGGTTGTTCCATATAAATCTCTTCTTCTAGGTCACCATGAAGGAACGCCGTCTTCACATCCATCCGATCAATCTCTAAATTAAGACTAGCAGCCAAACCTAGAACCGTACGAATTGTGGACATTTTCACGACAGGAGAAAATATTTCGTCAAAGTCAATACCCTTCCTTTGACCAAATCCCTTAACAACCAATCTAGCTTTGTACCTGGGCTTCAAGTTGTGTTCTTCAACTTTAACTTTGAACACGCACTTGTTCTTCAAAGCTCTCATGCCCTTGGGCAATTTTACCAACTTATAAGTGTGATTCTCATGTTGTGATTTCATCTCATCTTGCATGGCTTCAATCCATTCAACCTTGTGCTCATCTTCCATGGCCTCCTCATAACATTCAGGTTCTCCCCCGTCAGTGAGTAACACATACTCATTGAGTGAATAACGAGAGGAAGGAACCCGCTGTCTTGTGGACCTCCTAAGCAGAATATTTGATTCGTCCACAACTCCATGAGCAAGAGGATCATCAATAACAATATCATTGTTATTATCAACATCAACATGTTGATTCGATACATGATTCTGGGCGTCACCATGATCATCAAGCCCAACAACATCATGCGTACTTGTGTGAGGAACTTCATCTAGATGAACTATGTCATCAAAATTTGAAGATTCTAGCTTCTCCACTTTGTCGATTTCTTCAATTGTTTGATTATCCATGAAAATAATATCACGGCTTCTCACGAGTTTTTTTTCAATTGGATCATATAGCCTGTAGCCAAATTCATCAAGGCCATATCCAATAAAGATGCACTGTCTTGTCTTGGTATCTAACTTTGACCTCTCATCTTTCGGCACATGTACAAAAGCTTTGCAACCAAATACTCTCAAATGGTCATAGGAAACATCATTTTCATACGAAACTCTATTTAGAACATCACTTTGCAAAGCAACAGTAAGAGATAGATTAATAACATGTGTAACGGTCAATAAAGCCTCACCCCAAAATGAGTTCGACAACTTTGCTTCAGAAAGCAAACATCTAACTATTTCCATCAAGGTCCTGTTCATCCTCTCAGCCAAACCATTAAGCTGAGGAGTCTTAGGAGGAGTCTTCTGGTGTCTAATACCTTGATGTTTGTAGTATTCGTCAAATCGTCGACAATATTCACCACCATTATCAGTACGAATACATTTCAGTTTCTTTCCAGTTTCTCTTTCAACTGAAGCCTGAAACTGCGTGAAGACACCTAACACTTGGTCTTTAGTCTTCAAGACATAGACCTAAAGTTTTCTTGAGCAGTCATCAATAAAAGAGACAAAGTAGAGTGCACCACCCAATGTCATTGTCTTCATTGGACCACATAAATCAGAGTGCACCAATTCAAGCAACTCTGTCTTTCTCGAAGGAGGATTAGACTTAAAGGAAACTCTATTTTGTTTACCATTCAAATAGTGCTCACACTTTTCTAATTTCACACTTTGGGAATTTGACAATAATTTCTTCTTGGCTAGAACATTAAGTCCTTTCTCGCTGATATGGCTAAGCCTCTTGTGCCATAACGTTGAAGAGTTATCGCTCTCAACCGCATTCACCATATCAACACAAGTAGAAGCCGTAGTCCAGTATAGACCACGACGTTTGTTACCACGAGCCACAACTAAGGAATCCTTAATGAGTTTCTATTTTTCATCACCGTTGGTACTAACATATCCTTCATCATTCAAAACACCAACAGAAATCAGGTGCAGACGAACATCAGGAGCATGTTTCATATTGTTCAAAATTAGTTTAGTTCCAACACTAGTTTTCAAACAAATTGTACCAATACCAACCACCCTAGAAACAGTTTATTTATCCATACTCAAGGTTCCAAAAACATCAGGAGTATAGGAAGAGAAAAAATCCTTCTTTGATGTCACATGAGATGCGGCACCAGTGTCCACAACACAGCTTGACTCATCACAAGCAATATTTATCATATCCGCATCAAGGACGGTAACAAGATCTTCGGTGGTGACGGTTGCTAGGCAATTTTCATTGCCATCTTCTTTAGTTCCCTCTTTGTTTTTGTTCTCCCTCTTCAACTTCCTGCAAAACTTCTTTGTGCGCCCTTTCATGCCACAATGATAGCACTCAATATCCTTAAGTCTGCCTCTGGATTTGCTCCTATTTTGTTCTCTATTTTGAGAACCACGAGTTTTGTTTCTCCCCCTGGAGCCAGTTATCAGGACATCCGACGAAGAAGAACCTTGAGATTTTCTTCTCATCTCTTCGTTCAAGACACTACTCTTGGCGGAATCCATTGAGATCACACCATCCAGAGCAGAATTTGATAATGAAGTTCTAAATGTTTCCCAAGAGTCTGGTAGGGAACCAAGTATAAGCAAGCCTTGAATTTCTTCATTAAATTTGATGCCCATAGCAGATAATTGGTTCATGATCCCCTGAAAATTATTCAGATGGTCTGTCATCAAAGAACCATCATGATACTTTAAACTCAACATTTGTTTTATTAAGAACATTTTGTTGTTGCCAGTCTTCCGAGCATACAAACTTTCAAGATGCTCTCATAGGGTTCGAGCATGTGTCACCCCAGAAATATGGTTCAACACATTATCGTCAACCCATTGCCTAATGAATCCACAAACCTGTCTGTGCAACAGATTCCACTCTTAATCTGTTTTATTATCAAGCTTTACAGTGGTAAAGACTGGTTGATAAAAATTCTTGACATAAAGCAGATCTTCCATTTTCCCCTTTCAAATGGCATAATTAACACCATTCAAAGTAACTATTCTACTTGTGTTGGCTTTCATTGTTTTCCCCCCCAAAAATATAGTTATTGCAAACCAAAGTAAATATTTTCTGATGTGGAAGTTCAGATTGTGCTGCAACCACAGAGCATACTCATATAAAACCTTGACACTGATATCAGTTTGTTGGGAAAACGCGGACAAGCACAAAAGTATATATGGTAAAAGTAATGAAAATAAAATGGAAAAATAATGACACCAAGAATTTTACGTGGAAACCCTTTTAAATAAAGGAAAAATCACGGGCCAAGAGGAGAAACTAATATCACTATAGTAAGGAATTTCACACTGTGTAGTCACGAATACAATACTCAAAGTGACTACTACACACTCAAAAGGAATAACACTCTTTGATTTCCACCTTACTAAAATATCGCTCACACTCTATTTTTCTTCACAAACTATTTTTCTTGTATAGTCTATGGAATACCTCACTTTGCTCTCAAAATGATTTTTTCTCTCTAACTTGGTGTGTTCTAAAAATGAGCAAATGAGCTCCTTTTATAGAAGAAATTTACAACCAATGATGTCACCAATGACATCATGAAAATACTTAAGTTTCAAACTTTGCAACTTATGTATTTTCTGGGTAAGATTTAGTTGGTATGTAGTTGTACCAAATCAAGACTTTAATAAAAAAAATGGGGATAGAACCCCACAACAATATCCTTAGAGAGGGAATTCAGCAACCAAGAAGTGATCATATCATTGCATCTGGTCCAAAAGTGGAAGTTGGGAGAATCACTAGTAGGAGGAGCACAAAAACCATCTATGAAGCCTAGTTTGTGCTTAGCTGATAAAGTTATTAAGATAGACTTTCTCCACCCTCCATAACCATGTCCATCAAAGGTAAAATTTACCAAATTCATGTCTGGTGAGTCAGAAGGGTGAAGAAAATAGGGGCTGCTATTATCCAGAGAAATAACAGTGACTGCATTGGAAGAGTTGGTGACATCCACTGATTCAGTAGGAGTAACCATTGGATTGAAAAGAGCAGAAACAGAGAATGAAACGGAAAAAAATAGAGAAAAAATGATCTAATTACTACTTTGATACCATGTAGAAAGACTAAAGAAATGAGAGTTGATTTGAGGCCCAAAAGACGAATCTTGGGTACACAACGATAACTTTGTCTTTGTCTGAATCACATCATCATCTTCACTAGATACTATAAACCCAACAGGTATAAATACTAAGTCTATGATGAAAATATGTGGAAATGAAAAAAGTGCGGAAATTCAAAAGCATAATATAACAACCAAAATTATTTGTATCATGCTAAGTACAACATTACCTCTACCTCGTAGAGATAGAGAGATTGTTTGACCCTCGACTTGGAAATCCGTACCTAAAAAGCTGAATTCGCCTCTAAACAACAACAAATTCAGTGAAATTCCATAGGAGGAGGAATAAAGTATACATAGACCTTATTCCTATGTCATGAAACAGAAAAGTTATTTCCGAAACATCTTAGGATCACCCGGCACCTGCCAATCTATAAGAAATAACCAAACTAAAAGTATCATATTAATAAATGTCCTTGGATGTGATAGTATAAAAGACAATTACAAATGGGGATAGTTACCAATTTTTACAACTCTAAAGTTAATTCCTTCACTAGTTATGATTTTGTATTTTCCGTGTTTTTTAAATTTTAGGTAAATTTTAAAGAGATCCTTCTTGTTAAATAAACTACACTTTCGTCCCTGTGATTTATAAAGTTATGCATAAGTCATAACTGCGTCAACTTTATGATTTTATCACAATACCTCTTTTTTCCCTTGTATAAGAGCCTGCTTGTCATTGCCACTAAAAGTAACCCATTTTATAAATATTTTTATTAAAATAACATTTTAGAAAAGTGCTTTTGAAAAAAAGTAATTTGTGTTTGAATAATTCATTTGAAAAGTGTTTTTCATAAGTAAATTGTGTTTGACTAATTTTTTTTTAAAAATACTTTTAAGAGTCAAATTACAAAAAAAACAACTATTAATGTACTTCTAATATTAAAATTATTTTATAGAGAGAAACTATAACATTTATTATAAAAAAATTAATTAAATTTTCATTTTTTAAAAATTAAAATTTACATGTTTAAATTTTCAATCAATATTATACCTTTTTTGGGAGACTGAAATCTTTAATTGTTATTTTATTCTTCTTTTTTCTAATCTTGAAAATTTTATTTTTTTTACCTTTTTTTCTAATTCTACAAAATAATATATAATATATAAACGTAAAATAAATTATAAAATTTATTATATAAAATAAAAAATAAAAAATAAAATTCTTAAATAAAATTTAACCAAACTTATGAAATATGCTAATTAATTAATAAGAAATATATTGTTAAATATGTATATATGAAAAAGATATTTTCGTCTTGAGAAAAATAAATTTTTGTTTCTGCCTTTTTTTAAAACAAATTTTTTTAGCTTCTTTCCAACAGCGAAAAATTGCTTCTGCTTCCATTTAAAAGCAATTTTACTGATTTGTCAAATACTTAATTTTTCAACAAATTTTTTTTTCTCAAAATGAGTGTTTTTGGCCTTCCAACAGCAATGCCAAACAGGCTCAAAGTCCGAGTTGATGTCATCCGTATTGAAATCAATTTTAAAAAAAAATTATTATTAATTATTTTCTTATTTGAGTTAATGTTATGGCTTAAATATCCGTAAAATTTTGCATTACATAAATCACAATTAATAAACTTCAGACATATAATTTTAATAGAATTAGAACCGTTACAAAACAGAGTTTTTAATTTTAACATGGACTCTTTTTAGATACTAATGAACTTTCACTGCCTCTTAATTTTTTGTATACGTAAAAAGGTACGTAATAATGTAATATTACACATGAAAGACTAACGAACCTCATCAATAGTTAAGTTTCTCCTTCAATGGTTGTTCAACATAATTAAGCACTAAGTTTTCTCTGAAAAGTGATCCCAATACATTTACAGGTATACCATGTTATCTCCGGTATTCAGGTTAGTAAAAATAGAAACAGAAAAGACGAAATAGATAGAAAATAAATAATCCGAGTCCACAGAACCCACTGTGTATTCTTAAGAAATTTAATGCCCTCAAGTACCCGAGGTTGTAGATTAATTTCTTCCAAGATAAAACGGATTAACTATTAAAGAAGTAGCGGTACCTCAAACTTCAATAATTTTAGCGAACTCAAAAAACATCAAAAACGGATTAACTATTAAAGAAGTAGCAGTACCTTTAGCGAACTCAAAAAACAGCAACAAGGCGACGATGACGGCGCGAGGGGCACCTTCTATTTAACCCTTTAAGAGCTAAAGGAAGTGTTTCCTAATATAAGGACAACCTTTTTCCTTTCTTCTCCCAAGATGAGAGAAATGACTTTTCATTTTTCCTCAAAATTGGTTCCCCACATTTCCCAATTTCTCATTCACACCTTGCTAAAACCCAACATACTATATTATATTACTGATCTGAATTCATATAATTCTACTTATTTACGAGAGAATGTGTGCGAACTTTGAATATCTTATTTGCTTTCTTCATTGAACTTATTTTCTTGACAACCAATCTTTTTTGAGAAACATAATAATAATATTATTATTTTTAGCTATATTGCCTTTCTACTTAGTTTTGTTATGAACAAATTAGTAACGGATGTTCCTTGTGGTCCGGCCCTTTTCGGAGCGGGAGGTTAGTAGTGCATTGAGTTGTGAATCTTGCATCATTCTTATCTTGTGGTTCGAACCCCGCGCATAGCGGAGCTTAGTAGTGCATTGAGGCACTCTTTCAGCATTGTTAATCGGGGACAGGTATGATAACCTTCTTATCATACTTTTACCTCTTCCATCACCCAGACTACGTTGTGCAATTATGTCTTTTGACATTAGCATTTCTTTTCTAGCCCAAATATATTTTCAACACCTTTGTTATATATATATATTATTGAAGTACTAATTGTCAATTGACAATTATATAAAAATACTTGACTTTTCAGAAAGGACAGAAAAAACATGTCATATATCTCGCAACTATAACTTGAAGCAGTTGTTATTAAAACAACAAATGATCAACCAGTTGTCAATTATGTCTTTGTTATATATATTATTGAAGTCTATTACAGTTTCTTCTTTGGAATATTGGCTACAGTTATAATAAAAAAATCATGATCAATTAGAAGATTGGAAGACTAAACACTTCTATACAACAACAAAAAAATTGTATTGGGCCAGACATTTTCCCAAGACATGAAGAAGACGGCGAATTCTATGAATGGTTTCGCCTGTTTTTGGTCTGATTGTGATGCTTGTTTCCATATCTTCTGTCTTCAATCCAACCTATACACATAAAGGTATTGTTCGTTTTGTTTATAGTCTTTATAAGCCTAAGTTCACTAACTCCGAGTTCTTAAAGTAATATTTGTGTGTACATACTAATATTGCTACCCACTTTGAAACAACTTCAGACATGTGGTTCGAACAAAATGTCTCAAGTTTCATATGACTGAAGCTCAAGCATATATGGCTTAAGCTTTTCAGGCATACGAACTTCATTCACTTAAAGCTGAAGTTCAACCAGTTTTACCTTAACTTCGTTCAGAAATGCATTAACTTTAAGCCATAAAAAAGGTAGACGTGCAAACATTTTTAAAAACTGTCCAAATGACTATGAATATTCTGCAGTGTACATTTAGGTTGACTTCACACATAGAGCCTTTATTTTTGAAGTTTGATCTATTCTAGTGCTTACCATATAACAGGTAGACAGAATGGATATAGTACTTACCATATAACAGGTAGACAGAATGGATATAGTGCTTACCATATAACAGGAAGACAGAATGGATATAGTGCTTACCATATAACAGGTAGACAGAATGAAGTTCAGAAAAAATGAAAATTACATCTGTAATACAGAAATTCGTAGTCTCTTCAAACGCCACCTAGTTTAGGACGTTTTGATGCTCCAGATGGCCCTGCTCCAGCT
This sequence comes from Solanum etuberosum, assembly GCA_029582245.1. NCBI lineage: Eukaryota > Viridiplantae > Streptophyta > Magnoliopsida > Solanales > Solanaceae > Solanum > Solanum etuberosum. The sequence continues at coordinate 34,542 of JAJONR010006052.1, read as the reverse complement.
CCAGATGGCCCTGCTCCTGCTCCAGATGGACCTGCCAATCTTGAAAGGTCTGTTCCAAATGGACGAGCAAGAGAATAACCAAGTTAAACAAAAAACTATAAAAGAATCATAAAACAATAATAACCAAATGAAGTCCTAACTAATTACCTTGCTCTTCAACATTGACTATTAGCATATATCTCGGACCAAGTTTTTTCCATTGAAACCACACATCAACCATGGTTGGTTCTGTAAACAATTTGCCAACGGAGGGCCAATACATATGCATTTGGTTTTTACTTTTATTATGCAGCAATCCTGGCGCACCACCAAACATGGTTTCTAGTTTTCTACTGTACAATGTAATAGGCAAGGTCATGCCTGCAAACAGAGAACAATGTGCATATGAGAAAGGAGGGCTTCGTTTAATGAAGTCCTCTTGGTCGTCACTGTGAATAGTAAACCGGTTTTGTGAATATTCTGAATTGACCAGCTTGCTGAACCATAGAACAGGTTGGCCGACGGCTTCAAACAGATCCTCATCAACTACTTGCCAAAGTCCTGGATTCCTGACAAATGGGCCAGCTGGCTGTGGGATTGATGCTTGATTTTGAACGACCATTGGTGTTTGTTGTGCCATGTTCATGGGAGAAACAATGTCTACTGCCTGTGGCATTATTTGTTGATTTGATACTAATGCTTGCTGGCCAGCTATCGGAGGAGTAGAAGATTGTAGAGGTGGAGTCGATTGAAAGGAAGAAAGTCCAGAAAATATAGTAACATGCATTGCTTTATCAAAAAAAAAAAATTAAAATTTGATCAGTATAAAAAGCACCCAGACAAAAAAACTACTAAATTATAAACATAGTTTGATTATTACCTTCGGTTAAAAGATATGCTTTTACTTGTTCTAGCTTTCCAATTATTTCGTATACATCATTGGGTTCCCCAGTACGTTGATGTTGAACTTGGTCCAACATCTGCTCTAACAATTTCTTTACAGATTCCATATCTAATACTGGACAAAGGAATCCACATAAGGGGGGGTTCATTATCCCAAATAAACATCAATAGACACCAGTTGAATGAATTTCATGCAAGTGGAACCTGGCTAAACATCTACCTCCCATAGATCAGTTTACATATCATTTAGAGGACTACCAAGAAAACAATCAGCAGAAAATTAAAATCAAATCAGATAATCTTCATATGTGCAACGGCATTAGAACAAGACAATCTTCAAAACATAAATACAATCAGCAGGAAACAAAAACAAAAAATTCTAATAAGATCATCTTCATATTGCCTTTTCCTTTACTGTAAGTGGTTTCATTCAAAATGTGGTTACACCAAGAAAAAAGTGAAAATCTGTGACGGCATTAGAACAAGACAATCTTCCGCACAAGAAAACAACCAACAGAAAATGAAAATCAATGAGTGCACCTCACCAAATTAAATCATGAAGAATCATAATATTTCTTTTTGAAGTTCAAGAACACAATAATAATGACATCATCTGCATATTGCCTCCTCCTTTTCTGTAAGTGGAGTTCATTTATAATGTTGTATAAATGAACTGTTACGGCATTAGAAACAGAAATCTCAGAACACAAATGAAAATAAACAATTACCAGATTAACTCATGAAGCCAAGCTAACATTTCATTTTTCAAGTTCAACTACACATAACAAAATCACAAGAAATACATGCTATCAAATCAAACAATGGCTTCATTTGTGTGAACCTAGAAGCTACTGATCATCTTCTACCAAAAAGTTTTACACAAGAAATGAGAAAAAAAAAATGGATTTGAAGCATATATACCCAGAACCTACTCTTCATCTTTTAACACAGAAACATCAATTTTTTACCTAAGAAATGAGAAAAAAAGATGGATTTGAAGCATACCCAGACGCTGAAATGGATGAGAAAGAGAATGAAATGGCTATCTTCTCCAACTAAAATCAGTTTCAAGCAGTTTCTGTATATTCAACTCAACGCATTTTCTCCCTCTGTGTCCGTTTTATAGTTACCTTTAAAAGAATATTTGCACTCAAGTCCTTTAGGTTTGTTCTTCTTACCTTTTAGACCTTGTTGGCCCAAATATTGTTTGTTAGGAAAAAGTTAATTATTACTATAACTATCAGATTAACAGTTTAGTTAAGTATTAGTTATTTGTTTTCCTATTCTTTAATAAGTTTAGTAAGGACTAGTTAGACTATGAAATATTGTGTATTAGAAAAATGAAGATCATTGTTTTCTTCTTCCTCTCTATCCTTTTCTCTAATAAAGAACAAATGTCATTAATGAAACATTATTCAACTTAGTTACACACATAACTCATGATTAATCGAAAAATATATAATAGACATTTTTATTTTTCAAATGATTTTATAATTATTGAATAATCAACTTATAGAACGTGCATTAGTCCGTCAATTACTTTGGTGTCATTTGGTTAGTCTTTCACTAAATTAAAGTATAAAAATTTGCATAATGATACATTGTTCGAATGGGTATATATAGGAGAATTAATCGAACAGATATAGGTGATAATATTATAATATAAAAAGCTTTTGGCAGTTGCTATTGAAAAATGTTGTTCTTGAAATTTTGCAAAATATTTAGCAGCTCATATTCTGAAACAAGAGAACCTAGTTATAATACATTCACTCTCACCTTTTGCGCTTTGCTTTGTCGATCAACCCTTATCTTAGTAATAAAAGTACTTTGAGTTAAAAAAAAAAATAACAATCAAAATACCAGACAATAAAACACCTATTTTCTTAGGATTCGGCAGCACTAGTACATAAAATCAAATTGTTTAAAACATTATTAATTGGCTACAAAGACCCAAAAGACTTCAAGGCTTGAAAGAAGCCTGCCTGCTCAAGTGTATAATACATGTGGCCTTCTACATCTTCCTCTCATCTGACCTATGGGGTGAACAGACAATACCAGCCAGCATGTACTGGAATTAAGAATGCTCATTTCTTGGCATAGGTGATTGCCATGGGATTTTGGGGGGTGATTTTGAAGCCTTGAAGGGCCTGCATGGCGACTGAAGACTGGACATCATCGTCAAATTCCACGAATGCGATACCTGGCTTTGCTTCAATCATTCGAACTTCTCTAAAGCCAGGATACTGTTTGAAGAGCACTTCAAGCATCATACTTGTTGTCTCGTGGGGCAGATTCTGTATAAAGAGAATATTATTTGGTTCTGCAACATCTTGAGCACTTGGCTTTCCTTGTCGAGATGCAGCCTGCAAAAGTTGTTCAACAACATGAAATTAATGAATATAATAGATGAGCATATTCAGATAATAATATTGAACAAAAAGAGATCAACTGTAACATATAGGAAGTTGTCATGAAGTCAAGCTGCTAGTCATTCGGAGCTATGGGTGTAACTATAACCAGGCTGTGAGCGCATTACTTTGGGGTCATTACAAAGGCAGTCATACTATATTTGAAGTTCCATATGGACAATCAATCGCACAATTATGGACAAAGGAGTGGCAAGTTTTTGTACAACTAAGCCAAAGAAAAGAAACAATATTTGAAAGAAATAATGAAGTTGCAACAAACTTACAGCTGGACCTCCATTACTGTCAGCTCTTGGGCCATTAGCAGCACCAGTTTGCGGAGTTTCTTCAGTACGTTTCCTTTTCTCCACTACATATTAATATGTCAAGTTAGTCCAGATCACTAGAAGTCAACAAAATAACTGACAAATGCATTTTAAAAGTTATGCGTGCATGTGGGTGATTACAATACTCCATAACAAAGTTTTTCATCACTACTCCCTGATTTCATTTTGAAGCCTTTCTCTACTATCATATACATTAGGCACCCAAAATGATGAGAAAATTGTAAGTGGATGTAGACAAGATCACATGCAATATGACAGGTGCTACTCAAGGATTATGCATCTAGTACTATTCTGTTAAGACCCTTCAGTTGAACTATAAAATATTCTGCTTAGCTGAGTTGTAACAAAAGAATTTTGCCAGAAGGAAAATCTTAAAGGTAAACAGAAATTATAATAGTAATTAATGTTTATTTAGTTTGTTTGAATGCTCTTAGCTTCAGCAAAGAGTGCTCCGCTTGGACTATAAGATTCACATTTTAACATTTCCATGGATGACTTTCCATGACATGCACTTTGGAACCAATGAGAAGCTTAAGAGGAAATAGAGCAGGTGAATAATATACAACAGAATGAAGTCACCTTTTTCATCTTGTTTCTTTTTCTTGTCATAGGTCCCCTCTGCCTTAGCAATACAATCTGACTTTGATTTAGCATATTGTATCCGCTGCATCATCTCAAAAGCTTAGTCACTGACCTTTTTACTGTTCTACACCATATAAAATGAACAACAGCAAGCCAATTTTTTATTTTTTTTGGGTACAGCAAGCCAATATAAGCAATTAATACAAACATTTAGCCCCAGGGAAAATTAAAACTAAAAAAGGCCCATTGTTAGAAAGATAGAAGTCCATATTGTCTACTGTGCACTTGTATACAGGTTATTGAGAAGCAACTCTAGAGGACACACTTTGGGCCCGACATGTGCAAAGCACAAAGATAGTTAGGATATGCTCCAAAAATTGAATATTAAATCCAAGAAACAAGACGAAACAGCTTTCCAGATACAATTACTCTAAGGGGTGCATATTTGTGACTTCTATATTCTACAAAGCTGAGGAGTTTCTTCCTAAAATCACATGGTGATAAGGATTTAGACAAAAATGAGTAACAGCTACAAAGCTTTACTCTGTATGATTATTTCAGCAACCTCCATCTAATCCTTCCCATTTAACAATTGTTGATAAACTTCAGGACATATCGAATTAATCTGATACTCTTTTTACCCTATTACACAGTTCCAGAGTCTTCTTTTGCTTGTAAAGGTTAAATAGATTGTTGTGGGCCTTAGTCCATATCTTCATTAGCTAGCTATGTAGAGCTTATAGATGTCCGAACTCCAGAGAAGATCGAACTTGCACATTCCTACTGATACAGAAAGCCAATTCACACAAAACACAAGCATACATGTATCCGATCTTATAATGGTGTTATTTTATTTATAACTGAGAAATCCCCGAGGTCCAGTGGCGCATGATTTGATACTCTGAGGGATAATGGGACATCCCGTCTCCTCTTGTCCACTTAAATACTAGGCTTTTACCTCAACAAGAATTCGAATGCGACGTGTGCATAACCTACATACAACATGAGGCACTTTTACCACTATACCAAACCCTGGGGCCCAAATGGTATCATTTTAGTTTGTGTTATGTTTCCGTGGTCCTTAATAAGAATAATAATTCATGGCTTGACTTAAGATCATAGTCTATCAATGTTCAGGCAGGCAGCTAAATTTTCAATTTTATACCACCACAAACATAATTAGGAAAAATAAATAAATTAAAAGATCAATCAAAAAATTCTTTAAGGATACTAATTAATGAATAATGCACTAACTATTAAGTCAGGACAAAATTAGGAAACAACTTATAAATTACAATGTAAAAAAATTGAAGGGAGCGACCTCTTTTAAATTAGAAAGCATTTTTTAATTATAACGGGCAAAGTCTTAAATTATATATACCACATAGCTAATTAAATTTCAAAAATAACGACACATTAAAATATAAAAATATAAATAACATAAGTTTAAAATCAACATTCTATGTATTGAAATAAAAAAGAAGAAAATTCAACTGCTTTTGACGTCTAACATTAATATTTTCTTAGTTTAATATCAGACTAGCAAAAAGTAATTAAAATACAGTAGGAAAAAAAAGATAAAGGGGTGGGAAAGAATATTTTGAACTAATTTTGAGATTATAACGAAGTAATCAGATAATCTACATATTACTGTCAATATAATTTAAATTGAAATGTTTTGAACAAACAAAATAAAAATAAAAAACTCACGAATAAGAAAATATATATTTGTCTTATATTAATAAAGAAGAGCACCTGATAATTATATTAAGCCAAGTGATAAGCTAACAAAAATCAATATTAACAATTTAATAGTATCAAATAGTAAACAATATAATAAAAAAATTATAAAACATAAAAATTATTTAATAATTACATGATTTGTTGTCTCTATTCATATAAATTTGGTTATGGAGATGAAGGGTGTACATTTCATTGAGTAACAATATGATAGTTAAACTTTAAAAAAAAAATTAAGGTTATATAATTTTACATGATATGACAAGACGTCAAAAGTTAGATTATTACAAATAATATTTGGATACTATCCGCGCATCGCGCGGGTATGTATACTAGTTTTATTTATAACTAAGAAATCCCCGAGGTCTAGTGGCGCGTGATTTGATACTCTGAGGGATAATGGGACATCCCGTCTCCTTTTCTCCACTTAAATACTAGGCTTTTGCCTCAACAAGAATTTGAATGCGACGTGCGCATAACCTACATACAACATGAGACATTTTTACCACTATACCAAACCCTGGGGCCCAAATGGTATCATTTTAGTTTGTGTTATGTTTCCGTGGTCCTTAATAAGAATAATAATGCATGGCTTGACTTAAGATCATAGTCTATCAATGTTCAGGCAGGCAGCTAAATTTTCAATTTTATACCACCACAAACATAATTAGGAAAAGAATAATAATTAAAAGATCAATCAAAAAATTCTTTAACTAAGGCAGACAAGGGATGGATAGCCTAGTGAGAAGGGCCTCCACCTCCAACCATGCGATCGGGAGTAAGAATCACAATTGAAGCAAAGTAGGAAAAGGCACTATTTGGCTCCTGAGCAGGGTAGTTAGGGTGAGGATTACCACATTCTGTAAAAAAAGTTTGGCATACCTTTTTGACAAATACTGTATTAGTATTAGTTTTAGTAATATAACTTGGTATACTTTTTTAATGAAGTGCAGGTATTTATCAAAAATTAGAAATGGTTTTAAGCATAGTGTGGAGTCAGCAATATGTTTCCACATCTTGAAGGACTACATGATTTAGGGACAGACTATAAAACCAGAAATCAGGGCAGTCCAAGCTGAAAAGATACATTTAGAGAACTATTGTACAGTAGACATAGTAGTAGCTTTTTCTTATAGGACAAAGGATATCACATAAACATAACAAGTTGATAAAGGATCATCACATACTTCAGGAGATGGATAGAGAAAATAAGGACAATGAAGCAGGACGTTTTTGAACAATTAAGCCACAACAGCCATGTTAGTACAGAAAAAATGCACAAGAGAAACAGATTGCAATTCCAACTGTCATTATGCTCACCATTGGTTTGTCATAAAACGGGAAGTTTTGCATTTGCCTCACAGTATTACTGGCAGCTGTTACTTCACTAAACACAACCCATGCTTGTCCTCTAAGTTTGGGAGTCTTCAGAGCTACTATATCGACAATCCTCCCATACTGTGAGAACAGGCAATACAGAGACCTCTTTAGCTCTACAAAACAAGAAAAAACCATTAGCATATAGCAAAGGGCATACAATAATCCTCCTGCAAACAGCTGTTGCCAAACCCATTAAAACCATAAGAGCTAATAATTATATTCCACATTAATTTCTCATATACAACAGACAAGCGATGCTTGGCATTTTCCGAAATTAGATAACAGAAACGGTTCAAAATGGCATCATTGCTAGTACACATAAAAAAAACCTCCACGCACACCATAAATAAACAGAAAAAGCATTTGAAAGCACACAATACTCTGTTGTAATAAGAATACCATTTCTCAAAGCAGTGTTACATAAGATTCATAAGTTTTGGTACTTGATAGAACACTAACAAAGCGAATCTTGAAACTTTCTCCTTGATAAGTACAGCTTTTTCATGCCAAGTTTAACCCTCAACGCAAAGATTACAATATAGATATTGAAGCAAAAATGTACAAAAATAAGAAGAAAATGATCACCAGAAAGCTTGATGAACATCGAAGACTATTCCCTGTTCAATCCCCAAATTAGTTGGTGTCCGCTAATGAAGTCCAACTCCATTCGGGAACATTCTATTCCACTACTGCATAAATTTTATCTCTTAAAGAAAATAGGGGTTCTAAAAACCTCACACTTATCGCACCCCTACATACTAGGTTCAATTATCATTCGCAGAAGGGAATTCACCCCAAAAGGGCCTGTATTCTTCTGACAGAGACCTTTACTTTTACTCAAACTCCAGCTCCTCTCAACCAAAACAGGCCGTCAAAAGCGGAAATCCCTTCTTTTTTATAAGTTCCTCCCAAGTACATTACATAATTGACCGAACATTCTTGGAAAAACAATCTGTTCAACTCTATCCTTTACTTTACCCCGTGTAAACACACATATTCTACTATGACTTCGATAAGTCTTCCTCTCACACTTATCCCTACACCCAACATACAAGTCTGAGCATAACTCCACATACAATCGATTTATACGTTATTTTGCTGCCATTTACAACTATCCAACAATTCGTAAGTGTATGAAAAGATCACAAACAGCTGAAATTTTGCAGCCTTAACAATTCCTGATTTGCATTTATGCTAAAACCCTAGCTTAAATCTTAGTAAAAAAGTTACCTTCTTTCTTGACCTTCTCGTTTAAGTTCTTAATGTAAATAGTTTGATTCGGTGGTATGTCTCCTGTAAGCATCATTCCGAGCAGAGTAGCTTTTCTCTATCTGTATATTCACTTGCTCGTCTCTGTGATTTCTGAATGTGCGCCACAAAATTCGAAGCTACAAGAAAGGCGAACACAAAGTAAAGTGGGTTATGGGTTTATCGGTCTAGAACAAATGGTGGGCTTAAATTGACAACCGGCCCATAATAAGATTTGGTCAAGGCCCAAGAGGGTGCTTCAACCCCATGTGACATTTTGTTGATTATTAGAGTAGTTATATATATACATATATATTATAACCTTTTTTTGGGTAAGGATTAATATAACTTTTAACTTGTTAAAATAAATTAATACACTATTTTTTCGATCTAAACACTATTGGTTTAAACTAAATGGTAGTCTTGATGAGCTAGTTTAACTAAAGCTAATGTTATGTTGCCCTTCCTTTGTTCAAGAGAAAGTGAGGATTGACAAGATGTGAGAACTGGACGAAGGTTGATTCAAATAATTAAAGGGGTAATTAATAAATTTTTGTGACACATGATATGTTTTCAATTAACCAAATAAGTTTTAATCTATGTATTGACATTGTAGAGAACTTTTATAATATCGATATTATTTAAGAGAAAATTGTATGAAATAACAAACTATTAATTCAAATTAAATGCTATAGCCATAGTTTATTTTAATTGTAATTCGCAGCAAACATCCCTTTTTTTTTGCCATCTGATTCGGTATACAATTAGCTATTTTCGGTATACAGTTAGCCATTTTATACATTTCGGTATAAAATGCATTTGTGTTTGTATAAAGCGAGAGAAAAGTGTATATACAAATACAAATACATATATTTTCGTCCTATACACTTATAATTATACAAATACAGATCTTATTATACAAATTACAATGTATAAATGAATTTATACAAAACTGAACAATTTGTATAAAATTGGATGTTTGTAGCGAATTATACAAATCAAAAGCTCCATAGCAAACATAAAATTTGCTATGAAACGCAATTATGCAAACTAAAGCTATAACATACAAATATGATTTTTATGTTTGCTATATGTGAAAGTTGCTCATTATTTAACACGTTATAGTATATTATCACTTTTATCTTTTACTTTTTTGCATTATTGGTCTAGATTGAATGATAAGTCTACATTGTATATTGATTCGCGTGGTTAATGAGTGCTTCAAGTTTTTTCACGTATAAAATGTTTTTGATTAATCAAATAAAGTTTAAGTTATATATAATAATATTTTTTTTAAAAAAATACATTATTAATGTGATTCAACTTGTTGTAATGAGAGTTATCGCTTTATTTTCGGGTTAGGCATTACAATAGGTTTTACCTTTATTTATTTTTCAAGATAGTGTAAAGATTTTATGCATAATTTTATGATAAATATGTAAACTTGATCTAACGTAAACATATTTCGATGAAATAATTTATAGCTAATTATGAATTGTATCTATACAAATGGACTTTTTTATGCAACTCTTTGAATTGTCTCCCTGGTTAGATTATTGAACTAAATTCATCTGAAAAATAATCATTCAAATTTTGGAGTTTATCACTTTTTGATTTAGCCACTAAGTTAATAGGGACCTAATTTAAAGTGGCCTAAAAAGGCTATGCAGTGCAAATAATCAGAGTATCTAAAAGGACCTCACCATTTGGGCTTACCCACACTTTTTCTGTTAGGACAAAAATACCCTCAATGTTTTTTCAAATTTCCCAATCTCATCAAATGCAACAACACTACTGAAGCATTCACCGGCTAAAACCCTTGAGCTCCAAACCCTGAAGAAATGCTCCGGTCAATACTCCGATCAGCCGCTACGGCGGCGAAATCCCATCCCACCACCGGAGACATCCGTATACCGGCAGCAATCTCAGCATCTTCCAAGCTCTCTTCTTCCAGAACCTTCGCGACGAGCACACACCCGAAGAAACCCAACTTCAGACCGGATATCAAACACGAAAATGCTGCTGCAGGAGCCAAAGCTGCTGAAACGCTCAATAAGGATCTTCGTGCACGCGCTCTCAAAGAAGACGAGAAGGATAAATCACTGGATATCGGTCCTGATGGTCGTCCACTATTCACTTCCGCAACTTCTATTTCTGAGCTTACCAAAAAAGATACATGTACTTACATGAAATTCAGGTACATCTTTCTCTGTTCAGACATTATTAGGCCAGCATTGACGAGTGAAGATGTGTTTTTTCGAGTGGTGAATGCACCAATTGCCTTTAGCTTGAACTGTATCTTAAAAAAAATGTTTTTGATTGGCTCAAACTATATATCGGAGTAAAAAACATGCTTATACTAAACCTGTACAAATTGTAACAAAGCTTTAGTGGGTGCAGTGTTAGCTCTTACACGTGGAATTAAAGTTTTGGATTTACTTGGTTGCTAAGCTGGTTTGTGTCTGTACTCATGAAATGGTTGTTTTAGGAGGGAAGAGCTGGAGAGAGTTTTGCCGGAGGGATTATCAATGGGGATGCTTAAGGAATTCGGTGACTCTATGAGAGATGCATTGCTAATACGCCAGAGTTTTCTGGATCTTCGAGATAATTTTAGAATGGTTGTTGATCCTACGTTGCAATCTAATACTAAAGGTGTGTTCTTTGTCTTTTTGTGCTGCATATGTTTAAAGGTCCATTTTCTGTCTTACCATATATCATGAATTATGATTGAAAAGAGTTGTATTTGTCAGGAGTTCTCATGTGAAATGTGGTTAAGTGGAGTACTTCTACTTTCATAGAACACTTAGTCTGCCTTGAATACATAGTATTGAATAATGGACTAGGTGGTTACAAATGATTCATGTAGCTGGCCCCAACTTTCTTGGATTCCAGCATAATTGATTGACTAAAGCGAATCTGATTTCTTCAAGTTTGTTGATTTATTATCAGTAAATAAGCCTTCAACAGAAGGTTAGATTGAACTAGTTTGCTGGAACTGACTGAAGAGAGTAAATTGGCGGTATGAGCTTCAATTCATAAGGATGCATTCAACAATATGAACTTTTCAAGAAATCATAATCAGATGGTTGCAGAATGTGGTTTTATAGGATGGAAAGATTCACTTTAAAAACTTTAAAATGGTTTGCATTAGTGTGGAAGGTTGTTTAAAGACTTGATCTACCAAAGAACTATTTCTTTATAGCCGAGAAGTCCCTGAAGCTGAAGATCAGTGGCGTGCGGTTCAACACTCTGTGGATAATGGACCTGCCGCTCTACCCTTCTTCACTTAATGTACCATCCTTTTGTCGGCAGTAGAGTTTGAACCTGTGACGTGCCTTCAACCCACAAATTATGCGTTGCTCATCTACAAAGAACTTATCATTCCACATTGTTTTTCACATTTTTAAAATTAAATGCTTTTCCTTTTCTTAAAGTATGAGGGGAGGAGTCAATGTCCTCAAATTTGGAAAAGAGTACACGTCGAGTAGGATATATAAATCAAGCTAAACCCTAGAGTATATCTTCCCACGGAAGGAAGGAAAAAGACAGTTCGATAATTTACATTACATTTATCACCTGCGCTTTCTCTCCTCCTAATATCTGCATTGGTTTACAACTAAAGCTGCCATTATGCCCGTTCTTTTGCTGCTTGCAGAAGTATCAAAACTTACTTGATTTATCATCTCAGAGCTAAAGCTGAGTCTCTGCCCAGGACTCATGGATCATTTTGCAAAATAAAACTGCCCTTACATTACCAGATTTTACTGTTTCTTAATAAACTATACTCACTAGCTTAACTTTTTTTTTAATGATGGTCGTGTTTGGGCTAGCTTGCGCAACTCAACTAATTCCACCGGGTACCCTCTACCTCCACCAGCTAACGGGCACTGCGTAACTCTGCCCATCAATGTTTGAGCATATGAGGATAAATCACGTAGTGTTTTTTTTCTTCACTTGGATTCGAACTTGAGACCTCATGATTTTTCTTCTTTTGTTATTTCTCTAGTCTTTTCCCAGTCCTTGGAAATTATTTTTCCTTCCCTTGGATAAAATCCTCTATAATGATGTCAAGAGTATGCAGAGGCCTAGTGACACTCAAAGTAGTTTTTATATCTCAACTTATAATTGTGTAATAATTTAAAGAAGACCGCTTAATTTATCTTAAGAAAGAAGAATTAAATTGTACCCTGCTATGTGTTCCACTTCATTTGATATCCGAAGAAGTCTGTTGTTTATGAGCTGATTTTACTGAACTCATGATTAGGAGAAATGATTGACGATGTTCCTCAACTTGCAGGTCTCAAAGCTCGAAAGCAAGTTGTATTAGATGGGCCTGTGAGTTCTGGTAAGAGTATTGCCCTTGCAATGCTTGTTCATTGGGCACGTGATGAAGGTTGGCTAGTTCTTTATGTTCCTAAAGGCCGAGAATGGACTCATGGAGGCTTTTTCTATAAAAATCCTAAAACAGGATTATGGGATACTCCTGTGCAAGCAGCAAATGTTCTCCAGGCAAGAAATTGTATTTTTTCTAATATATGAAACATAGTTTGACTAGTTAAATTTCATTTGGTAATTGATATTGTCATGCAAAGGTAGGGTGGACCTTAGATCTGCGTACATCTTACCTCCCCAGACCCTACTTGTGGGATTACCCTGGGTATGTTGTTGTTGTTAATTGATACTGTCATACATTTTCGACTTCTGTAACTGAATGAACCCAGGTTCTCTTTACTTATTGTTTCAAATATTACATAATTTATGCAGAAACAGTTTAGCCCACCAGGATGTGAGAAAAAGATCTGCTAGTAGGATATACTCGGAAATTGTTTAACTTGGCACTGCTATGTATACCCAGTGGATCTTCATACACTGCTTTAGAAAAAAGAATCTGAAGCTGTTCTTCAATGTCATGTAGCAAATATGGATCACTATTTCTGCATGTTTTCCCCGTGACTTCACTATTACTCTATCTCCTCCATCTAGTGCTCGACTTTGTTTGTGTTAAGGATCTCTTTCATTTTAGTACTATTCCATAAACATGAAAGTGAAATTTTTTATAAGGTATATACATGTGCAGGTCTAGCATAACTTCTATATTCAAACAAATAAGATTGATACCAAACTCCTGATAGTATCCATATATTTATCTGCTTCTTTTTTCATATAGTATCTTGTGCTAGTTGTTTCTGGAGAAATAATATCCTTTATTAACTGTATTTGTTTACAAGTCTAAGAATTAAACATCGGGATATAATTTTTCTCTCTCATTTCAGGATTTCTTGAAGTATAATAAGGATCACCTCCAAAAAATACCCTGCAAAATTTTTGAACCTATTCCATTGGGAGAGGGAGCTGGTGTTGGATGGATGAAGGGTGCTGATGTGGTACAAATACCAGAAGATTATACTCTTCTTGACCTGGTTCAGGTCGGGCTTAATTCCACTCACGCAGCTGTTGGGGTGGTAGTTCGTTTGAGGGAAGAATTATCCCTTGTCAAGGACATGCCTGTTCTTATTGCCGTTGATCAAGTGAGAAAAATACTCTTCGCTGCAACTTTGCGTCTTGTTTCTATCCCTTGAATCATTCCTGGGTTAGGGTTAATTTCCTTTTTCTATTGATATTGATCATGCTTCCCGTTTCCTGATTTTTCTTTTGGTCATGGACAGTACAACAGTTGGTTCACATTCAGCGAGTATGAGGAGCCAGTAACTGTTCGTTCTTGCCGACCTATTCATGCTAGAGAACTTGCAACTGTAAGCTGTTCTTTAAGTGTTCAAAAATGTTGCTTCGTTAATTATTCACACAGTTCTCCTGCCTTTGTTTTCTTGGCTATCAGTTTATTTGATTTTAAACAACAAGACATTGTGTGTAATAAAAATATGTTAATCTGCTAAATTGGATCTAGGAGGATGTCCTTGGAGCAAATTATCCCGTGTATGCATCCTCTTTCTGATTCCACATTTCTGGAGCATTCTGGTTGGGAACACCGAGAATATAAACGCTAAATGTTACGAAGAAAGTTTGACAGAATATCTGGGAAATTTTGAGGATTCATCAGGAATTGGGAATTTCCTGTGCTGGCTCCCAATTCGAAACTAGTACAGACTCAATAGACTTTACTTAGATGCATGAGGTGGACAAAACTAGTGACCTATGCCGTACTGTAACCAATGAAAATGTAGTATTTACACGAAATGACAACCAAAATTTTTGTGATACTGCCTTCCTTATTGCTGAAACATATGGAAAATGGGGGCTTTAATGTGATTATTATGTGTTCTTATTCTGAATTATATGTTTCTAGTATAGATAATGTTTAGAAAGGAGATGGATGGCTGAGCAAAGTAAAAAAATTTAATGTGAAAAGTCCCCTTTTTGCCTCATGGTATTGACTCGGAAGGAGTGAAGCAAAGAGCTCTCTAGAGTCATTAGAGGTCTGTTTCACTGACAGGCGCTCAGAACTTGACTTTGATGCAAAGAGGCTACACCACAATGCATAGATGGCTGTGGTTGATTTTTTGGAGCTCGGAGCCTTTGTTAGCCTGACACAGTGACATACATCAATTTTTTGGTGTGGCACACTGGCAAATTAGCTGTCTTTCTTCTGTCAGTGCTATAAATGCTAACATGTCAATTTATGGAATGCCTTGTTCCAATTATTTGATACACTTGACAAGTAGCACCTTTTCACTTAACTGCAAGAGATCTGATCATTGATAAGCGACTAAGGATGCATTTTATATTTGTTTGGCATGGCTGTAAATTTTTTTGATAAATTGTTACATTTTGTTAACATTATTTTATTTCTGTAGCTTGCCTATTTAAGTGTGGTCACTGACATAGTCCCATCATATGCAGGTGAATGCATTTAGGTCCATGATTCATGACAATATGATGGTGGGTGCTTTCTCGCATTCAACTGCTGTAGGGAAGCTGCGTAAAGACTTACCAGTTGTTCCTGCAGATGCTCGCGTCAATTTCCCACGTTATAGTGTGGATGAAGCTGCATCCGTTTGTCATTACTACCTGAGGTATGCATATACCTCATAATACCTTCGGAAGAGTGAATAGCGAGGATTCTGTCGTCACCATTCACTCACCACATAAATACTGAAGAAAATAGAACTTAAGATTGAACAGGAAAAGGAACAAAAGAACATTTGAATTATTAAATAAGGAAAAGGAAGTGAACAGTTGAATTATCCCCCAAAAAGAAGGAAAAGGAATGAACAATTGATTCATCTAAAGGAAAACACAAGCAAATAAGCAATGGAAGAAGAAAAACCATGTAGTGGTCTGTTTAATAAAAGTTTGAACCATTTCTTTGAAAACGACAAAAGAAAAACGAAGAACTATGTAATGCCAAGAGAAGGAACATAGAGTTATTTTTGAGGATTTATAACCTAGTTGAAGGTCTGCTTCATAAAGCTACCTTATGTTATGTGGCCACAGAACAACAATGTTTAATACTAACTCTCCTTGTGTAATTTTCTCATTTGACAGACAACGACTCATTCAGCGTGAGGCATTTACAGAACAAAGCTGGAAGAAAATCTATTATCTTTCAAATGGAAATGGCGCAGAAATGAGATGGCTGGTTCCTTTCATGCGATGAACCACAAAGAATCGAACTTCAACAGATAACATTAAGATTTTGACAGGGAAGTTATTGCATCTGTTAATGCTCTGTGAATCTGGTCATTCTCAACAACAAATAATCTGGCTGCTTTCTTGACCAACTCTCTTGAGAAAACAGTGAGGTTTACTTCTTCAAAATTTTGCTCTGTACTCTAGGCTAGTTTAGGCATATACTGCCTGTGTTTGTATGCTTTGATATCCAGAACATAACCACAGATTCATATTAATACATCATTACACTGGGCTATTGTTCTTTCCATTTCCTTTTGCTTGTTTTTCTGACCTGGTGTATTTATTCAATAATGTTGTAATTGCACAATACATTAAACCTTTTGAATTTTTAGGTTTTATCCTTAGCAAGGTGGATGCTTTTAGATTTACCTCTGTAAAGATGACAGTTCTTCGATCATGGTTCCCACAATAATGTCTCTTGATATCTGAGAAAATTGTTTGCTCAGATTTTGAAATTTTATGTAGGAAAAAACAACATTGAAACATTGTCATATGAAATTTGCAACATTGAAATAAATGAGGGTTGAAATATCTTTGTTACACTGCCATCCATCTTGTTGAAAGGTTCAACCATTTTATAGCCAAAATTTCTGTTTGTCAAAAAATACTACAACCAAAGCCACAACAAGGCTAAGCTCAGCAAAACCGGGAAATATGGTTACTCGAAATCTGTTCCTTGGAATGAAATGCTTCCTGAACCCAAGCGTGTACATAAGGCTAGTCTGCATTCAAGTACAATGAAGCAGGTTAAAACTCAACATATGACGAACATGAAATAAGAACACAATATGGATCTGTGTATATCTAAAGAATTCAGTCAAAACCTAAACCTTCAAGCACAACAACCGTCAACATAGTTTCCTACATGTATGGATCTACCAGGGAACAACGAATATATGGCAAAATGTCACAACGACCAACAGACATGATATTATACTGCAATGTGTGGGAAATACTCAATTCCAGGTCCAGTATCAAGTTAGGGTAGATAGACTATTTTATCATGCTATATTTCTATAGGCTCAACCTTAATTGTTTCTTTGACAGTCCAGGATATAAGGTAATGATGTACAATGTAAATACATTTAAGCTTTTCCTTGATAAATTCGGGAGAAAATAGATGTTTATGTAGGACAAAGATACGACATCCAGGGGAAGGAGCACCTTTCAATAGGAGGGGAAGTTTTTTTTTCTACTACAAACATATTCTTCCTAACTAGAGAAAACACATTCCTGTTTGAAAGATTCCTAATGGGGCTCGTGTTGGGCAGCAGAAGAGGTGTAAACCAATTCTCATCTCCAGTTAATTCAAAGCAGGGAATCATAGTGATTTTCCTTCCCTAAAACTTGAGTTTCACTAGCTGTTTTTTTCTTTTGTGCTATCGTGCCAGGCTCAACTTGTGGGCACCTCGACTTTTCTATTGAGTCTCTACCACCTTCCACTAGCATAGATCTTGGATAACTCTACCTTGTCTATTTAACTTGCTATATACTATATTAATACCTCAGCTACTATGGAATTGCCTTTGTAGATGGTGCAGGATCTCTTGAAGGCGGAACCTTTCATCTTAAGATCAGCCTCTGCGCCTTCAACATGTCCATCACCAAGGAATATGTCAAACTCTAGTTTAGTAAATGTATTTAGCTTCTTATACACACTGAACATCAACTCCTTTTCTTCATTATCACTTACCATAAAGCCTTGCCATGATCCTTTCTACAAGACAGGAAAGAAATAACATCACATGACATATTAAGAAGATAAACAAGCATACAAACCCCCTTTTCCTTGATCATTTTAAGAGATGATGTCAATGCATTAAGTTTATTTTATAGCAAAAAATATACATTCTACATTTTATTTAACCCCTACCAAGGAGCTCCCACCTTTTTGCTCCTTTGGTGACACAAATTCACAACCTTAGCTGGTTACCATCCGAGCAAGTCCCTATCGTCTACATTTTACATTGTTTTCACAAAAAAAAAAAACTTTGCACATAGAAAGGAGCTTCCTTTTAGTAGTTTTGTTCTTCCTTCCTAATGTAAACAGCTAAACATTGTCTCAACAAATTAGAATCAGCAACAGAGAAAGACAATGGAACTATACAAATGACAGTGTTATCAGATGCATAAAGAAGCAGTTTCTGACTATAAACTTGGGTTTTTTTTCCAAGTTTTTACCAATTAATTCTTCCTAGCTAATACACAGTCTCAACAAATTAGAGGAAGAAACAGTAGAAAATTTACAATTAATCGAACTAAGCGAATCAGGGTATTGTCCGATGCATCGAGGATCAGTTTCTGGTGATGGGTACGAGCTGATGAATTCTGTGGTTGACGACGGTCAACGCTGAAGAACAAATTGCCAACAGAATCGGTAAATTGGATGTTTCCAGCATCCCAGAAAGACTTATACTTCTTCGATACAAAAAGATCAAATGGAAATTGCCCGTCCGGCGGCCATTCCTCCGGCGTAGTAGTGGTTTCCATCAACCAGCTAAATGAAGTTAAATTGAAGACGAACTAAGTGAATCAATCTTGTATTGGAAGAAAACTCTACTCAAAGATCAATGAAGAGATGGAAAATTTTGGAGATGGTGGCAATGACTCGACCTCACCGGCTTTTTGCTTCGACAAGAATAAAGATATTTTTTATGAATTTCTTTTTTTACATTAGTTGAACTTCATGAGTGGTAATTAAGAATATTTTAATATGCCAAATAATAGCGGCTTGAAAATTGAAATTAAACTAGAGGGAGAGTAGATGCTTTTAATTTTAACAATTTATCATGTTTCATTAACTCGCCCTTCAAATTTTATTTCATGAGTCAAGCACATAAAAATAATATTCGGAGTTACAGAGCTTCTTGTTCACTTCGTTACAAAAATAACAATGATGTGAAAATAAGTTAATAACACACAAACATATTTTATATAGTGGGTATTCGTTATAGAATTTGAAATTTCAATTTTATTGAAATCAATATTTGCTTAAAAATTAACTTTAATTTCAAATTATGAGTTTGTATGTTTATGATAGTTTCCGCAAAATTATGAGTTCATGAAAAAAAAATACAACCTAAAAAATTTCAAATTATATCAAAACATGAATTCAATTTTAAATCAACTTGACTTTATACCACTAATTTCAAATCAGGTCCAATCCAACCTTTATAAATGACAAAGTAATTCTTACTCGTCAATTTCCTAAACACGTAATATAAAAAGTGTTTTAACTTATTTAAATCAAATCATTTAATTTAACAGGTAAGATAATCATTTAATCCTCATTTTTTTTGCTGACTTGATTAAGCCAAAAGTTTTGTAAAAAAAAAAAAGTACTGACAATCACGATAATTGTACCCGACGGAACGCGCGAAACTTCGCCGTAAAGTTTCTTCCCTGCAATGTCTGCAATTACCGGAAGTTCTTCTCTTCCGTCTAAGGATGACCCGCCCGTCACCGGTAGCTCTGATCGGAAAAGGTTCCGATCTCGTCGTGACGCATTACGTGAGTTTTAGGGCTTTTTCACCGTCAACATTTTGCTATTTTCAGTTTGTTTGGAATCATAAATTTTCAATTGATCCAGCGCGTATGCATCAACAGGGAGCGAAATCAGTGAGAGGCCACTTAAACGACCATCGCTTGATTTTGCGAAGCTTTCAATCTCTGAATCTTCATGCAAAGGTATGTTAATGTTATACAGTAAAGGAACCAAAATTTTCACTAAAAAAATTAAAATATAAAAAAAAAATGAACATGAACATACGAGAACTTTCTCCAGTATTTTCTCAGCTTGAAGACAAAAAGAATTTAATAAATACATAATTATTTTTTGTTTTACCTATTTATAAAATATTGAGTAAAAAATAAATTAAAAAAGGAGTTTTCCTAATAACTAAAAATATATTAAATGTAAATAAAAAAATTCAATAAATGGGAGTATAATATTAGACAAAAATAAATAAATTATTTCTTTATTTTCCGTAAAATTTGCCACCAGCTTCATATAATATATTCCAAGTCCGAAGTCCCAATTATATAAGTCGAAGTAGCTCGTGAAACACCGCCGCTGACATTCTTTCCGGCATCAATGGCTGCAGTCGCGGAGAGTTCTTCTGTTCCGGCAAAGGAAGACAAGCTCGTCGTTGTTAGGGTTAAGAGAAAAGCTTTCCAGTCTCGACTTGACGCTTTCTGTAAGTTCTAGGGTTTTTCACAGTCAACCTTTTGTTATTTTCGGTTTATTTGAAGTTTAACTTTTCAATTATTCCAACTGTTGTGCACCGCCAGGGCTTGAAATCAATGAGAGGCCAGCCAAACGACCATTGCTTGACTTTGCGAAGCTTTCAATCGATGAATCTTCAAGTAGAGGTTCGTTAAATTTTGATGTTTAACACTTTAACTTTCAGTATGAGAATTCGGACATTTTTTGAATTTACATAGTATCTAAAAATTACTTTTGTAGTTAAAAAGTAGGTTGAAGTATTAAAACACACTTAAAATATCTCAGTTTTTCGAGGTGCACTATCAAATAGGTTCGAGTTTACTATCACCAACTATTTATATGGAGACACCTCAACTATCAATTGTATCCTTTTCCTACCTGAATGATGTTAGTATTTCAGGTAGGGAAAGGGAACAACGGATAGTTGAAGTGTGTTTTGATAAATAGTTGGTGATATTTCTGGTAGGGAACTTGTACACCTTATAATTAAGATATGAAATTCAGAAAAACGGGAACTTTAGTTGTGTTTTGACCATTAACTCAAAAGTATTCGAAAAATGTTTGTAGAAAAAGACAGCTGGTTGACAGAGGTATAGTTCGTTGGATGTTATTAACATATATGCTCAAATGAGTAATTGGTTATTTTGTGGATTCCTAATCTCTATTGTAGTTCAAGAGCAACAAATGCAGATATTTGGTCTTTCTATTTTTTGATTTCTATACTGTTATGTACTAATAATTATTTTCAGTTGAGGAATTGAAGAGCAGAAAGGTACTTGTGCAACATGTGGAGACGGTAATTAGCTCAGAAGTCACTGTTGATATCGTGAAGTCTTTTGTGGTTAGTTGTAATATAATCTACATTTTTAACTTTCTCATTTACACATCCTATTTTACTACTACTAGTCTTCTTTTGCATTGTTCATCTTGCTATTTTGCTGTTGTTATTTTCTTTTCAATCCTGCTTTGATTTCACTTCTTTTGAGCCGAGGGTCTATCGGAAATAGCCTCTCTATCTCTCAAAGGTAGGGGTAAGGTCTGCGTACATCCTACCCTCCTGAGACCCACTTATGGGACCTTATTGGGTATGCTGTTGTTGTACTTGTACCCTTGAAGTGTGAGAATTTTGTAGCACTTGTATTATCAAGCCATACTTTTAAAAGGGTTTCTGAGTTGTTCGTGCAATTATTTAACTAGCTTATTTCTCGCCCTGATTGAAGCTACACTGAGTTTTCTAATAGCTGCATTTTATCAGTCGGCTCCAGCAGATTCTTCAGAAGTCGAAGAGAAATCTGAGGCTAGGCGAAGTTTTAGGACAGAAAAGGTAAGCTCTTTCTTGATTTACTTAAGAAGTTTGCATCTACCAGAGCTTCAGCTTAATTATAATTGATGAATGCATGCACTTAATTGATATGTGCAGAAACAAGATCAACTACTTGCCAAGGCAAAGCAAAAGCACGAGGTATTACCAGAGTTCTATACCATCAGATCTACTTGTGTAGTAATTCAATATTGTTTTTTCACTGTTACTATTTTATGGATGGATCTTTCCTTTTGTACTAGCTAATAGCATTTTAGCCACACAGCATGTAATTTGCTATTCTATTTTTTTTATTTGTGGAACGCTTGTTTTCCTTTTTGTCTTTTGTAATTATTTCTAGTGAGGTAAGTCATTATGTTGATGGAGAAACATTTATGTCAGAATGAAACAGAATTACTTGAAGTGGTTTGGTGTTCTAATAGGAGAAGTAATAATAATATAATATTAACTGATAAAAAAGAAAAAGAGAGATAATACAAATTTACATTCTTTTTTCTTATAACCATGGTGTCTAGATTGTGTGTACCTCGACTAATCCCATGGGATACATGCCACTTCCCACCAGCAATGGTACTATTTGTTTTTGAATGTTAGAATCAAATAGTGGTTAAGGATGTAATTTGCTTGTTAATACCCAAACGACATTCTTAAATGCTGTTTGATTCTAACATTCAGAAAAAAATTGAATACCAAAGAAAGGAAGGATGACTATAATACTTGAACAGTTCTGATATTGATACAAGGAAACAAAACTATCTATAGGAACAGTTTACATGACATATGCATATCTGTCTGAAAAAAATAAGCAAGTGGAATATATTATTCATTTTTCGCTGATATATTTGGATTGGCCAAGGAAAAAAATAAAGAATGTTGTGTGGGAAAAATTGATGAAGAATTTTTTTCCTTTAATCACCTTTGTGGAAAATGATCTGAACAATTTTTTAGTATATGATAGTGCGGTCATAAACTTTGTTGCCTACTCTGCAACATATCTTCTATCTGAACATTTTTTTAGTATATGATAGTGCGGTCATAAACTTCGTTGCCTACTCTGCAACATATCTTCTAAACTTTTTTAACTCTGCATCTGTAGGTGCTTGTTGCTAAATCTAGCTTATGAAACTGTATTATTAGTTTAGTGAATTCCACATCTGATTTGCTATTATTATATTGTATTCTAGAGGTTTGTGTATGTGATTGAATTCAGTGACATGTACTGGGTTTTGAAGTTTGTGCCGACGGCGGCACTCTTTGCTCTTTTCGTTATTACAATATTATCAAATTTGATTTATGCTATTAACCTTATGGTTTTAAGTGGGTTTTGAATAACCTTAATAGTGGTTTCTTGTATAGTAGATTCGCTCATCTTTTCTCCTAATTAGATGTTTCAAGGCTTTTTAAGATTTAGCTTATCTTGCTCTTCCCTCCTTTAGGATTTGTCGAAAAATGCCCGGTTTGAGCAAATATGGAAAAGCAGAAAAGAGAAGAGAAAACTAATGCACAATGAAGAGCTGAATGAGATGTGTCAACTATATGATGTTATTCGTGTTGATACTGAAGAAAAAAGCCATGAAGTGCAAGAGGAGTAGGTGTTTTCGTAATTACATGCTAGCTTCATAAGTTACTGTCGAATGTGTTATCTTTTTCCTTCACAAATGAAAAAGAGCTGGTTTTATTGACATTAATGCAGGACTACCGAGCTGGAAGATCACAAGATCATGTCCCAATATTTGCCTCTTTTACGAGAAGTCATGCCAAGTGCTGCTGAAGAAATTGAGTCAGAGATTCATAATTACGTCTCGAAACAAGGTTCTATATTGCTTCTTCCCTTTTCCAGGGATTTGTTTTCAAATTCAATCTCATGATTTGCTTCCCCCCGCCGCAAGGGAATCCCTATAGGCTATAGGTTGCTATGTGAAGTTTTATCAGTTTGACAAATTTCATTAACTTATTTATGTTCTGAAACAAGATGAAATGGTAGAAATTCTAGCTTATTTATCACTGGCCATTTCAGCCATGCTTCTAGGAAAGGTACTCCAGCTAGAGTTCTGGATTCATTCCTAACCAATAGAATTTTGAATGCTTTTCCTTCCCGAGTCTATGGAAGGGTCACTATTGTGAATTTGGCCAAATGGGCAGTGGAGCTTGCTGTCTATTTTCATGTTTATGTGAGTTTATTGAAGGTTATGCTAATTGCTGTGCAGCATCTTCAGATGGTTATGTTTATGACTATTATACTGTTAAGAATGATACCAACCCTGACGAGGATATTGCTAGCCCTTTTCCATTGTAAGGATTCATACAACAAATAATTTTCTTCATACGGTATCTTTACTTTTCAGCTCTTACTAAAATAGTTGATGCGGTTGTTTTTAGGGTACAAGTTGATGAAGATGATGATTACTATGACGGCCCTGATCATTCAGACTACGAATCTGATGATTCCAATGGTCATCTCTCTTGCCTTTCCACCCCGTTTTAGTATCATTTGTTATTTAAGGTACTTTTTTGTTAGAAATGGTTTGATATTCGAGTTTTCTTTTTCAGCTGAACATAATCCCTGGAATGATTATCCGGATGAAGAGGAATCTGAAGATGAGGATGAAACCCAGGCATCAAATGACGAATCAGAAGCTTCAAGCAGCACTTCTGAGGAACAATATGGATCTGACACTGTTGGTGAAATTTCTTTTAAAAATGAGGATGTGGACCGTGAAGACTGGACAGATTATGCAGATCCAATCCTTGAAGGTGATATATATGGTGAGTCCGATGTTGAAGCTTCCGATGATGATGATGATGAGGACATATGGTGACCATCACTACAACACCATGTTTAAAACTTCTCATCAGTACCTATATCGTGCATACCTGTATATGTCTTTGCAGATCATAGTTAACCTTGCGTTGTGGAATGACATGTAGTTATGTGTTTTGAACTTGCTAATTCTGCTATCTGGGGTAGTGGTGAATGGCATGTTGTTATGTCATTGGGCAAAGATCTTTTCCCGAGCTTTCGCGCTTTTAAAACTAATTTTGCCAGTATTGTAAATCTCAACCGGGTTTCCCTACCTCTAACTGTAGTTGTCTAGTTTAATGATTTATGATTATGTCGTTGTTTTTCAGTGTTGTCCAGCTTGAGTTCTATTTGAATAGTGTTTGGACCCATTAAGTCTTACTCTTCGGGGTCATTTGGTACACAACATTAGATAGTATCCAATCATTTTAGTACAAATAATTTCGGGATTAGCTAATACCTCAGATCAAACATGGGATGAAATTACTACCAAGTATCTTGTGATTATATCTCATGTACCGAATATGTGCTTGTATCGTTTGTGCACTCTTTCGAGAATTGCTGGTATCAGAGTGCAAATATAGTGCACACTTATGAAATTTGATGGAACAAAGGCCGGAATATGTAATTATTTGTTGGTAGAAACTTCACACGGTATTTACACTCAATTTTATTTTATCATAATTAAGTCAAAAATAAGATAAAAATATGTGGGAGTACTCCCTTTGTTTCAATCTTTTTTTTTTTGTAGGATCTTGACTTAAATATTAAGTGTGACATGTGGAAAATTAGAATTAGCTAGATTGTTGAGTGAGTACTAATTAACAATGGTTTAGTTATTAAAATGATGTGTGAAACATGTCTCAATAAAGTCTACTCAATTATAATTTTGGTCCTTGTACTCTCCAATTTAGCACATTTAGGTGTCTTTTGGTACAAAAATTAATAATGTAGAGATTAGTAATGTATGAATTAGTAGCGCAGAGTTTATTTTTTTATCAAGTGTTTGGTTTACTGCTTTCTATCTAATCTTGTGTTTGAATTAAAATTTTACAAAAAAACTTATTTCTAATTATATCCTCGGATCATTATGGAATATTCTATTTTATGTAATTGGGTCAAGATAGGTAATTATCGGACAATATTTTTTTTTGTGGCCTTCTAACTAGCTAGGGGAAGAACAATTTTATCGCCATGTTTGGTATTTTCTCACTTGAATTATTTGAGCGTTAAATTATTGTCATCTTAATAAGTTAATCACCCCAACACATCAATTTTCAATTTTAAAAAGATAGACCATCTACTATTAAAATTGAATAAATCATCTACGTTTACATATAAAAATTTCAAGTTGTAGTTCTAATATGTATGCAATTTTATAAAATTTTCAAAATACAAATAATTAGAAAACCACATATATATCAACAAATAATACATTTAATTAAGATACAAACGTCATGTAGCGATATATTTGTCTTTTCAATTTATAAAGGTTAAACAACTCGTATTTCAAATATTATATTGATTTGTATTAAATTTATTTTAGCAACAAACAACTCTCTCTAAATAACAAAATTTGTAAGTTAATTTATTTAAATAAATTTACTAGCACAAACATAAAACATAAATTCAAGAAAATAAATAAAATGATTAAGAGGATTTTAAAGGTATTTTGTCTTTACATAGATTAATCTCATGGCATCAAATCTTATATATTACTAATACCACCAAATGAAAGATATTACTTATACATCCTATAATACCACATAGGGTATATAATCAACAAGCCCAAAATTTCTATCAAACATAATACAAAACGATACTATACATAAATTATTTCTCCTAATGCTCCCTGCCAAACGACTGCTTAACCTTCAAGGTTATAGAAATGACCATCAAAAGCAAAATTAAATTGCAAACATCACATCAATAACTGGGAGCCGCAGATTTGTCCTCTATAGAAAAGATTAATTAGTTAGTGCTGGAAATTATCTAACCATGCAATCGATATACCTATATTTAATAAGAGGTAGCTACTAGCTAATAATGAAATATAGACTATGGCCACGAGTGAGGGATCTATCTCTGTTTATTTGACGTAAACACTTGATACTGATAAGTTCTTATCTTACCGTTAAGTTAAAAAGTTTAATTAATGCTGAGGATGATACCTCTAATTAATAAGTATTAAGTAGTAGCCACTAAGTGATAAAGAAATATAGACTATGGCCACAAGTAAGGGATCTTAGTCTATTTATTTGATGTAAACACATGATACTGATAAGTTCTTATCTTACCGTTAAATTAAAGTTTAATGCGGAGGATGATAAACACTAAGACACTTCTCAATCTTGAATCATGATAGGTAATTTAAATAAAATCTTAGAGTCCCAAAAAGTCTAGGTTGAGATTACACTTTGCAGTTACTTTGAACTTGGAGGAAATTAGGTTTGATTAAATGCTGGAAAAATCTAGAAATATTTATTCACATATACTATAGGTTAGGTTAACCAATTGAAGGACCATTTACTTTGGGAGTAATTATATTTTGATGACTCCCACCATATATAACCAATAAAATCAATACTGACAAAGCTAACATAGGTTCACAGATCAACTATTTAACAAGATAAGTCCTTAGTTGGTTTCACTTGGTCACACTCACGACCAGCTAAGACTAAAGTTTCATTAAAAAGCATTTTCATGTGGTAGAACATAGTGAATTTATACTACTTCAAAAAAAAAGATATGCAACCAAGGTTATGATTTGGTGACCAATAAAATAATTGAGAATCCATGAGCTACGTTTTCGATTCATATCTCAGCAAAAGCAAGAAATTATATAAAGTAATTTCTCGTTTCAACCTTGATAAACAGAATTATGATAACAACAAAGGAGAAAAAAAAGCACAAAAACCATACGAAATAATTAGGTCAGCATGACAGAAGAGACATGAATTGATTGAATGAAAGATGAGATATTGGATAGTGATTATAAAATAAGTATAGATTTGAATGATCATGTTACTTCCATCATCGTACTATTTGTTATTTATCATTTTTTTTCTTCATTGGTTTCTATTGTTTCTTCGATACTATTGTATTTTCTTCTTGAGTTCAGTGTCTATACCAAAAATTAAAAAATCTCTTTATTTTTACGAAGTAGGTATAAAATTACGTACGCCCCAGCTTTCTTAGACTCTACTAAAAGAATTACAACCAAATATATTATTGTTGAACAATCATGTTATTATGAGATCAATTACTATATATGTTGGTGCCACCCTTTTCACACAAGCAACAAATACAACTTGCCATGTTGTTGTAAACATCCTTGTAAATTTCTAAACAAGAAAGTTTATGTCAAACAAATATGAAATAGAAAAAGGGGTATTGGAATATATCTATAAGTATCGAAAACTAGAAAAACAATTATTAATACGAAACAAATATCATGCCAAAGTGCCATATATAGATGTAAACACAATTATTTTTATTAGTATTAGAAATAAAAATATAATTATATGAGCCTAATAATGAAGTTAAAGAGTCCAACACTCTTAATTCACTTAGTTACTTAACCAAACTGCAAACCAGATTTTGCCATCTTTGATGTTACGTTTACAACAAATTTTATACTCATAATATTCTGTTTAGCATATTTTACAGCCGCAAATATTATTTGCAAAATTTAATTTTCTTACTTGTAAAATACACGCAATTATAATGAGCTTTTAATGCCTCCTAAACCTTAATTGGTGGTTCCTAACTATACACATCTTTTATTTCTCATTCCACCACAATTTTCTCAATTTAGGTATATAGTACATGTTGATTGTTTCATCGAGTATTTGTTATTTTTTACTAGGATATTTGAAGTCAAGTCTTTTTAAGTTAATAATATGTACATATTTGATGAATTTTTTAAGATTAAAAAATTGCATTAAAATTACTGAATTTGATTGAGCACCTAATCGAAGCTCAAGCTCCGACTCTAAAGACATGTTTATTGTAATTTTGACCATCAATACTTAGATAAATAAAAGAAATTATCTACCTTTTTTCAGTCTTTCGTATAATCTGAGCCTAATTTTCAATCTTTCATAATTTTCTCTCGTTTTGTTAACTAATAAATCAGACCTTTGAATTTCTCAGAATCAAAAATTCTGACAAGAGGATTAAAAATATGTGAAAATGCAACAGTTGTGATACAAATGTACGATCGAAAGCAATTTCGAGTCATTTTTTTCTACTACACTAGAAAATTTCTTAATATAAAAGGATTCAACAATTTATCTCACACACTAATTCCCCGTTATGTGTGAGGTTTAGGGAAAAGAGAGAACCATAATGGTCTAGTGTATTTATTTTTCATTTCGTAAAAGACTATTTCAATAGCTCAAATTCATAACCTCCTAATCAGATGTCAATAATTTTATCTCCTTTCAGTTTGTCGTATATACATAAAATTAATAAAAATATGTCTTACCCCTGGATAAAGGGAATTCCATTGAAAAAGACCTTAATACTACGAACGAAAAATATATTGTAATTTTTTGATGTTTGTGTCGAAATTTACTTTTCTTCAGCATTATAATCTATATTTATAGAATATTTTTCCCTTTCTCTTTTTTAGTCTAAAACTATTTTAATAGTATTTACTTTTCTTTTCGGTCTATAATCTATATTAATTATAGAATATTTTCACTTTCTCCTTTTTAGTCTCAAATATTCTAGTAGTATTACTTTTCTTTCAAGATTAGGGTACATTAATTACAAAATTATTTAGTTTCCTTTTAGTTTAATACCTATAAGGAAATAATTATTTTATTCTCTTTACTTATTTATAAATAGAGACGTACTCTTCTATTTAAATAAATGCACGAATTAATAAAAAAAGTTATTATTCGTTCTCTCTTTAATTTTTCTCTCTAATTTCTTTGATTCCATAATCGATTGGTTAATTTTCTCCTCTCCATCCACTCAACACCTTCGACCATCCCACCCCCGCCACTCAAAACTCCCACTTCCCTACTTAGTATTATTAAGTAAAAAAAAATAAGTAGGAAAACTTACTTATATTTAAAAAAACATTTTCCGTGAAAAATATTTTTCAATACGTACATGTGACTCAGGCCCTGCCTCCTGCCAAGCACATTTTCACGTAACACAACTCCTATTCCCATCTATAAAACTACTCATATTCGTCTTCTTTTATTTATTACTCATCAAACTTTAAACATCTCTAGTTTTGAACTGAAATGTCTAAACAATGGATGAGCTTAGTTGGAGCATTATGGTTACAATCAATGGCTGGAACAAACACAAATTTTCCAGCTTATTCTTCGCAAATAAAAAAACTTTTATCAATTTCTCAAATTCAACTCAACAACTTAGCATTCGCTTCGGATGCTGGAAAATTACTTGGTTGGTTTGCTGGAATTGCAGCTAATTATTTACCCCTTTGGTTAGTTCTGTTAATTGGTTCAATACTTGGATTGATTGGTTACGGAGTACAATATCTTTTTATAACAAATCATATACATGCATTATCGTATTGGCATGTTTTTTCACTCACTTTTTTAGCTGGAAACAGTATTTGTTGGATCAATACTGTATCGTATATCGTATCGATTCAGAATTTCCCTTTAGATAGACAAGTTGCAGTTGGAATATCAACTAGTTATATAAGTTTAAGTGCTAAGATTGTTACGGATATAGTTGATGTTGTCAACGTTTTCGCCCCGAGTAAAAGGGCTGAAACATATCTACTGATGAACTCTGTTTTGCCCCTGTTTTTTGCCATTGTTGTTGCTCCAGTAATTCGCGATATGAAGATTGGTAAATCGAGGAAGTTATCAGATGGGTTCCGAGTTATGTTTGTTATAACTATTGCAACGGGGATATATGCTGTGATCACTAGCGTAAAACCTGCAATTTCGAAGTTATTGCCAAGTTTGTTGAGTTTAATTGGAATGGTGATTTTTTTGTTGTTACCAATTGTCGTCCCATTGTTTGAAAGTATGAAAGAATATTGGCATAGGAAATGTTGGATAAGGAGAGATCCAAGGATTTGTGATTTAAGTAAATTGGAGGAAGATATTAAAACACCACAAGAGGTAATTAATTGTGGGGTTAAAGAGGATAATGATGCTGGATTTGCTGTAATGGAGGAAATTGGAGCTAAGAAAATGTTGATGAAATTGGATTTTTGGTTATATTTCTTTGCTTATTTGTTTGGTGCAACATTGGGTTTGGTTTATTTGAATAATTTGGGGCAAATTGCTGATACTCGTGGATTCACTGAAACTTCTTCATTGGTTTCATTATCATCTTCATTTGGCTTCTTTGGTCGTCTTCTTCCTTCACTCTTCGACTACCTCTTCTCCAGGTGCAAAATTCTCTCTACGTGTTTTTTTTTTTCCAGTGGTATTCGAAATTTACTTAAATGACTAATTAGATTCATGTCAGGCCTATTAATTAGTGACGAAGTCAAAAGTAATATTCAAGGTTTGATATATGTTATATGAATAAAAAATAATTTTTAAGTTATATTCACAACATAAATCTATCAAAAGTTACTTATTTTTTAAAGTTCAAATCGGAAATATGTAGTTTTGAGGAATTGTGTTTGTTGTTAAATAAAAACTCATATTGATAGATGAAGTAAGCTATATTTATAAGATGTTGGATACCCTTAATGGTGTGAGGTCTTTTGAGGAAAATCATGTTGGCTTGTCACAAAACGAACAATTCCACATCATCTTAAAGAGTATTCTTGAATTGTTTTGGCCCAACAATGAATACGAGAGTCAATAATTTGACAAAATGAGTATGGGAGAGTCCAAACTTAGTGCCTTAGATCCATCTACGAGTCAGTTTGCTACCTTTACCCGTAGTTTCAAGAACACATACATAAAAAAGAACAGAGGGGTATAAAACTTAGTCCAAGGACGGAATTGTTGGGTGCATGTGAACAAAGTCTACGTTGGTAGTTGAAAAGAAAAATAAATACTTATAAAGTGTTGAATACTCTTACGAGATTGATCCAAAACCATACTATGAGTATCCTTAGATTGTTTTAGGCCAACATGCCACACTTCTTGAGTTTTCCCTCTTCATATTTTCCTTTAATCTAATACTATTCGATATTTATTGGACTGTCATGGAGTCACATGTGGTCCATTTAAAGATAAAACGTTCCATTCATTTTGGAAGATAAAATCTGAAAACATTTCATCAAGAATAGAAAAATGATGGGCACTATTACACCATACTTGTTGCTGGTTGTTTTAATGCTTTTAATGCAAAAGCAATTCTTGAAAGAATGTTAGTAGTTGGTAGTAAAATTTATGGAGCCGCTTGTTATGGTGACATTAATTTGTGTGTGATAATTAATATCAGAAAACCCAAATATAATCATCACCATTCATTTCTTTTTTCTTCTGAATTTTTTAGACCAAGTATTTTCATGCATGTAATTCACTAAATAAAAATCAGCATAAGTATATATTAACTAGTCTGGTATGGTACGTACTTCGTGTTCTTATATTAAACACAAATATTAATTTGGAATTGCCTGGCTTTAAGCAACACAAATGTCAAATCAAATTATACTTGACATGAGATCTAATTTGGATTATGACACATAAATGAAAGCGCAACTGTTGGACAAAATAGTCACATTCATTAGCTAAATAATATTAGTATATAACTTATATACTGATTATGTATAACTTGCGTATATTATACATATATTTGCCGGCTATTTTTTTCGGTCTCAAAATCCGTAGATTAGTTACTTTTATCTATTTCCTCTGTTTCAATTTACGTGACACACTTTTCTATTTAGTTAATTTTAAAAAAAACAACATATTTTTATATTTATTCATAATTTAACTTTATGATACCCATCTTTCTGCCCTTAATATATATACTGCTACGTCTAGTAATATATAATCTATAATATGTTATTTGGTCAGCTTACTCTACATATATATATATATATATATACTGAAAGCATGTCTTAGCCCAAAAATAATTTTGATGTATATAGTTACCGGTTATTATCCTTTACTTCACTTGATAGTGTAAATATTCTTTTTACATGGTCACGATGAGTGATCATCGTGGACAATGTAGGCCCATTATGAATAGTTACGCGTTATTATATGTCAATTTAATCAGATGGTATTAGTGCTCAGAACTGAAACTCGTCGATTTATTATTTATTTTAGGAGTAAATATGCAATATCAAGACCAGCTACGATAGCAGTGACACTAGCACCAATGACAGGAGCTTTCTTTTTACTACTCAACAATAGTCACATTTGTCTTTATATTAGCACAGCTATAATTGGAATTTGCACTGGAGCAATTGCTTCAATTTCAGTTTCACAAACAACTGAACTATTTGGGACCAAAAATTTTGGTGTTAATCACAATATTGTGGTAGCAAATATACCAATTGGTTCATTTATATTTGGGGATTTGGCAGCTATGCTTTATAGAAAACAAGAAAATTCATCAGGAAGTTGTTTGGGAATTAAATGTTTTCAAACAACTTTTATTATATGGGGTAGTCTTTGTTTATTAGGAACTTGTCTTGCTTTTATTCTTCATAGAAGAACACAAAATTTTTATACATATTTACGTGGAGGAAATTAATACTATATAGTATTAACTTATGTAATAGTATTGTTTAGTGGTAAAACGTAACGTCAATGTATTGACATATATAAATTCCGTATATATAATGTAAATAAAAGATTTTGTTTGTTATATATAGATGAAGACCATCTTCGGTCTATGTGGTTATGCCATGGGACGCATCAAAATTCTCCATTCTTATTGGCTATAGGTGAAATCGAGAATAAAATATCTAATGATTGTTTTATAAATCGATGATGAAATATTGTTGGAAAAATACAAAAATATGTCAATTTTCTCCTGTTGAACTCAAAGACACGAAGTCATGATATTATTGCCAAATAACTAATTAGAGAATTAAATTTTTGATGTATTAGAATATGAGGTAGGTGTGATCCTTAAATAAAAATGTACTACTACCAATTTATCAGTGCCAACTGCATTTTTAATGAAAACAATTTTTGGGACCCCAATAATAAGACCATATTAAAGTTCACTGTCCATGGTTTCAAAAATAGAGGGTACGTGGGAGCGTATCACACCTTTATGTATGGTTACTATAGATAAGAAAATTATTGTCCGTTTGGCCATGACATTTAGTGGGTGCGTGTTTGGATTTAATATGAAAGTTTCGATTAATTAAGTAGAATTGGACCTAAGATCTTTTCAAGCTTAAAACTGAACTAAATACTCATGCTAATATTTATAATTTCAGATATGAGAGTTATTCATCAACAGCTAGAAGAGAAGTTATTTTATAATTCTCTTAAGCATTTTGTGTTCACATATGTAAATAATAACGTTGTAGATTATGGCCATATATTATCTTTCAAAAGCAAAGTAATTATGTGACCTTTTTTCCCCCTCTAATATAGTAGTAATTCCTATGTTTATAAGTATAATATAAATATATACTCCACTCATTATTATTCTCCAAAATATAAAGCAGCAAAATATTACTCAAAAAAAATTAAACGTACTACTCATATTATATTCATTGTGGAATTCATAAACTTCGTTAAGGATATCCAAGATTTAATATATATGAATAAAAAAGTAGATTTATACATTTCATACAATTTTCGATATACATAATATAATTTTTTCAACGAAAAATATCAAATAATTGGTCACCCTAAACTACATGCTGCTACGCCACTGATTATATTTGTAACACCCCAGAAATTTTTTGAGCTAAGACTCGAACCATCCTTCGTTGTGAGTAGGATTTTACCGAGGAATTTAAAATTTCTTAAGTGTTAAGGTCACTAGATGTAGCACCTTGAGTTCCAAAAATAACTAAATTGGAAATA
>JAJONR010006051.1:0-46066 GCA_029582245.1 Solanum etuberosum | reverse complement strand
ACCATTCCCCCCCCCCCCCCCCCCGACACCTGCAACCTCCAACTAACAATAGCTACCAGGTAACTCTGCCCACTAAGGCTAGGATAGATTGGAAGAAATCACCTAGTGTTTTTTGTCTCTGCTAGTATTTGAACCAGAGGTCAACCTCATGGCTCTCAACTCACTTCATTGACCACTAGGCCACACCCTTGGGTGCCCATTTATTGAAACTTTTTATAATCTCAATTTCCATTTTCCCCTTGTTCACGCACTCTTATAAGAATTGATATGACTTGTTGTGGACTCCACTTGATATTGAAAGAAAGTCTGGCAAGATACTTTTGGTATGCATATTTAGTTTATGTGTCAAAATTTCTTATTTTTTGTTAATTCCCATATCCAATCAAATAATTCAGAATGAAATGGGACGAGGGAGTGTTTTATAAGCTTATCCAGAAAGTACATTGGAGCAACTTTTGGGTTAAAATAAATCATTTTTAGCTGGTTAGCTTGTCATTTGGTAAGAAGTTGACATTTACTGTTTTTGATCCATATAATTGATATTTATGTAAAGAATGTCTTTCATATTTATAAAGTTGATGTATATATTCCGTAAGAAACAGGATTGGCTAATGTAACTCCAATCATCAAAGTCAAAACTAAAAAGATAACTCTATCTTTTTACTTACCTTATTAATTTGGAAGTTCAAGCTTAAAAATCTCTCTTTTCTTTTCAGTTGAATTTATAGAAAAGGCTTCACCAGCTCTTCAGGTTAGAACACCTAGTACTCAAACCCCTCCTCAGTCAGCTGAACCAACTGATCAAATGGATGATACTATGGACTTCCCTGTTAATGAAGAACATGGAGTAGCTGAAGAATCTGTTATGGTTCCTGCAGAAGAACAAAAAGAGTTAGATCTGTTGGAGAAATTTCTTCCTCCTCCACCAAAGGAGAAGTGCTCAGATGAATTGCAAGTAAGTGGTGACAGTAGTATTTTTCAAATGGATACTAGAAATATGCTTTCATAAAATGTATATGCACTATTCTGAGGTTGCCCGAGTTTTCTCTAATAGACGTTGAAAGTTGAAGCTTGCATCTTCAGACTTGTTTCTGTAGTGTACATTTAGATGATATTGGTAATTTATATGTGTCTTGCATTATATATTTTTTATTATGGCTTTTAAAACGACTTTGCATGTAATGCAGCGCCTTTCTGTAGTAGTTGGTGAAGGAATGTTTACATGTGGACTGGCTGACCATGAACTCTGTGCTCGCTAAATCTCTCTTTCCTCTCACAGACAGAATGTCTCAGTCTATCTCTCCCTCACACACACACACACACACACACACACACACACACACACGTACGCACCCTATGCATAAATATTCTATCCAAAGACGTATCGCTTTTCTTCTACTTTTTGAAAAACCTGGAGTGATCTACAATAAGCTTAGTTTGAAAGTATATTATGCTTTTTGCATAGGCAGGTTGCAAGAGATGTAGACCCCGAACAGTACATGTATCTAGTGTCGTTTAATTATTTGACTTTAAATGGGACATTGGTGCCAGTAACAAAAGTAAACCTTTATTACACTAGCCAAGCAGAAACTGCTTGCACATTTGGAATACACTAAAAAGAAACTATTTTGGAAACCTGTATGAGTTGGTTCTCGATCTAAGATAATGGTCATTGATTATTGAAGCTACATATGACTGCCAGGGACATGTCTAATCATAAGAATCTAGAATCACTTTATTACTGCTTTAGACTCCTGCTTAGATTTCCTCAACAGAAATGATTAATTTTGCTCTGAAAGTTGCGTTACACAGTTGTCCAGGGAAATAGGAGAAATAGGAGATACATTCTAGGGGTGTGCATTATTCAGACAGATTAAACCAAGAAACCAATCCGAACCAAAATCTTTCCTTTTTTTGGTTGAATTTCAGATGAAGAATTTAAAGCCCTTGGTTTTTTCTTGATTTGGAATGTGGATTTTTTTTTTTGAAAGAACTGAAGGACCTAATTTCTTATAAAATATGGTTTTCTATCTTTATTTAGCATTAGATTATCCTATGTTCTTAGAAAGTTAGGTTCACAACTTTACTTGGGCCTGAACACCTTTTTTTTTCTATCTTTCTTGTAACTAATGGATACTGAAGTGGAGTCATGGTGTAGCTGGTAAAGTTGCCTCCATGTGACCCGGAGGTCACGGGGGGTTCGAGTCGTGGAAAAAAACTCTTGCAGAAATGTAAGGTAAGGTTGCGTACAATAGACCTTGTGGTCCGGCCCTTCTCCGAACCCGCGCATAGCAGGAGCTTAGTGTACCGGACTGCCCTTTTTTATTGTAACTAATGGATACTTAATGGTTGGTTGGAAGTATGTGAGTTGTGAAATTAAGGATTCTGATGATTTTGTTTTCTATATTACTTAATCATAGTGAAAAAATTTAAATTGAACATTTCTGCATAAAAGTTTTGTATTGTTAAATGAGTTTGCATGATAAATATTATTGTCTCTCTTCCATCAGAAAGTTTTTATTTTTTTGTGAAACCCCCCCGTATTCTGTTGTTTTATATAATTATCACTTTACACAGAAAACATGACAAATCCTCGAAAGTTTATGATCTAATCTTGTTTGTAATTACTAATGTTCATCCAGTACATTGATGCAGTATGTTCAAATTGTGATATAAATATATTTTGTTCAATCCTGTATCTTTAGAACGAAATTCAGTAAATCTGGAAAACCAAATCGAGAGAAACTGAACCAAAAAAGAGAAACACCGAAGCAGACTGAACTTATTTTGGCTTAGAGTCGATTTTAGTTTTTCAAAATCAAAAAACCAGATCCAAATAGTACAAACCAGATTGAATTTAGAACACAATAATACATGATCTAGTATCATAGAATTGTTAAGCGTTCCTAGGCTTGCTTGCCTTTCAACAGCATGCTTGCTTCTTTCTTGACCAGTATGCCTTGTGGTCCCTTGTCTTAATTGGATGCTTCATATTTCATAATTTCTGGTGATACTAAAAAAATTTCTGGAGATACTAAAGGATTGGGAAGAAAATATGTGTAAATTGAAATATCTGGTGGCTTTCTTCTAATTTAATTTGCACATTCTTGGATGAATCACTTTGTTCAATGTTTTGTTTCTGCTTAGCTGGGATAGGTGGATATTGTGAGTAGATTCCACTTCAGTGGTTTTGCTGTAGTACTAATTTTGTTCAATAAACCATAAACTATGTGTAACTTCGACTGTTGGGTGCCTTTCCAAGTGTATGGTTGGTCAAAGTTCAGACCAACACTTGCTAGGAAAAGATGCATGTATTAGCAGAGGCCTCAATGTAGACTCATGTGAGTGGAAAATGAGGGATGATACCTTCTTAAATATAATTAGCTTTTTAGAGAAGAGGCAGAATTATCCCCTCCAACATGTTATTGACTTGTTTAATTTCTCTGGTCAATTCTCGTCTGATGGTTTGACAATGACGAAGTTATGTGTTTCTCTCTCTAAGGGGAGACTCTTTCTCCTCTCTCGTGCACCATCTGCAGAAGCTATATTGTTTTGGTATAATAAGCAGTAAGAAGGTATAACTTATTAAGGTTAAGGATGACAATGTCTAACACCATGCATCATTTGTGACTACGTGAATATATAAGGGTAGGCAAGCTTACATTTCTTGATGAAGTTTGCATTTCCTGTAATTTCGTCTCTAGATTCTTATCCCTTCAGATACTGACAATTGTTTGTAAAAGCTGTCTGTCTTCAGTTACCGTGGCATTGGATGCTCTGTTATCTTTAACTGATATATTCTGGAGCTTAACTTGCAATTTATGTCCTCCCAAATGATCCCTTATAACTTCTACAGTGACTCTGATCATTTTTGTCTTCCCTGCCAATTTTATGTGGACCTTACCATTTATGTATAAGAAGGCCTTATGGCGTTTACCCTGTTGCATAGATAATTGATTTGGCTACTTTGCTTTCAATTGTTACACTCTTTTCTTGTCAATTCATTCTGCAGGAGAAGATCATGAAATTCCTTGCTCTAAAGAAGACTACTGGCAGAAGCTTTAATGCAGAAGTACGCAACAGAAAGGAGTATCGGAATCCAGACTTCTTGCTGCATTCAGTGACTTATCAAGATATTGACCAGATAGGATCTTGCTTCAGTAAAGACGTATTCGATCCACATGGATATGACAAAAGTGACTTCTATGATGAAATAGGTTACTAGCAATATAATTTCCGATTTCTGTCTATCTTTCTGCTAGACATATCTACTTTTGTGTGGCATTGGTTATAGAATGTTTAGACAGTTTTCGCTACTTCCACTGTAATGTTTTTGTTAAC
The DNA here is from genome assembly GCA_029582245.1 of Solanum etuberosum. Classification (NCBI taxonomy): domain Eukaryota; kingdom Viridiplantae; phylum Streptophyta; class Magnoliopsida; order Solanales; family Solanaceae; genus Solanum; species Solanum etuberosum. The sequence goes on along the minus strand of JAJONR010006051.1, from coordinate 41,725 downwards.
AAAATAGTTCATTCTGTGAATCTGGAATGATTATGACTACGAATATGGAGGAATCTTGTGTAAACGATGGATACTTAGTGGATCTAAAGTGTTTGTCACAAGGATTCTGACGGTGTGTAGCTAATACTATACTTCCCTTTCCAACTTATTGTTTGGAGCTAGTGTAAAGGATATCTATTTCTTTTGAGGTTAAGCTTTCATGAAATTTGGTCTGTTTCAGTGTAAGAATAATTTTCCTCGAATTTATGGATAATTTCTTGTCTTTGAAGTATATCTTGAGTATCATACTTTATCCAAAAGAAATCTTGACTGGAATATTTGTAAACAGAGGCTGACTCAAAGCGTGAAATGGACAGAAGGGAGCTAGAACGGAGGAGGAGTCCAAAAGTTGACTTCATATCGGGAGGAACACAGCCTGCACCAATGGTTCCTACACCAAAAATCAATCTGTCGATTCCAGGTTACCCACCTTTCTTCCTCGAGTCAAAATTTCTGTTGAATTGGTTGAGTTCCCTGCATTACTCTTTGCTCTCTGAATTCTTTGCAGGGATGGCTCCTGTCGCTTCTGGTGCATTACCGCCCACTGTAGATGTTGTAACTCGGGATGGTAGACAGAACAAAAAGTCGAAATGGGACAAGGTTTTCATCTGCAAAGTCTCAATTAATTGCATTGATTATCATTTATCTCCAATGTCTCTTGTATTGTAATCCTCAATGCTACCTTTTCAGGTGGATGGTGATCGGAGAGACCCTGTTTCTGCTGTTGGTGCACATGCAGCACTTCTATCAGCTGCTAATGCTGGTGCTGGTTACACTGCATTTGCGTAAGTTCAATATGATTCCCATTTTTATCTGTATTACTGTAGTTATTTTAGAATTTTCTTTCCATCACTCCTCCCCTCCCCCGGCCGCACTATGGGATGGGAAAGCCTTAGATCCGTAGGGTGGACAGCTACTTCCTAGCTACCTAATAAAAATGAGGCTCGTGTATTACTTTCTGAAAAATAAATGATGTCGAGTATGGTGGATTAAAAACGAAACATGTTGTTCAAGTCCCATATTTTTTAATCTTTTACATATTGTGGCGAACCATAGATTCCTCTAAGATATACCTTGTTGGAAGTGTGCAAATGTTTAAATAGGTTGAGCACCTGCTTTGGCTGACCTAGGGGCGCAACTTCAGCCCATATAAGGTGAAAGGAAACCATTTAACCCATATTTATTTATATGGATCACTCATATTTTCTAAATGGGTAAATATGGGCTAATCTATTTTAAGAGCTCATACAAATATGAACAAAATAGGTAAATTATGGGAATCCATAGACCCATAGATCATCCACTCATAAGAAAAATTCTTGATTGCATAAAAAATTATTTATTTTTATAAAAGAACATTAGGGGTAGGGTTGGAGGAGAGGGTAAAGAAAATTTAACTTTTTTTTTTTTGATTTTTTCTTTTTAAAAAATTGTGGGTGGGTGGGGTTAAGGGGTGGGGTGTTATGAAAAAAATTTAACTTATTTTTTTGAATTTTTTTAAAAAAAATTGTGGGTGGGGGTCGGGGTAGGGAGGTCTGCAGGGGATTAACTTTTTTTTGAATTTTTTATTTTTCGTAAAAAAATTTGGGAGTGGGGGTAGGGTGGAAGTGGGAGTGGAGGCGGTGAAATTTTTTTAACTTTTTCTTTTGAATTTTTTTTATTTTTCTATAAAAAAAATTTGGGGTTAGGGTGGAGGGGCAATTTTTTTTTTTTGAAAATTTATGTCAATATTTTTTAAAAAAATGGTGGTGGAGCGGGGGATGGGTAGGATGGGCAAATTTTTTTGATATTTTTTAAATTGAAAATTGGGGGTGGGGGATAGGGGGTACCGTGGTAGAAAAAATTAAATTCTTTTTTATATGAAATTTTTTTTAAAAAAAATTATTCTTTAAGAATAGGGGTGGGTTGGTAGGAGTTGGGTATTAACAATGTAGCTTTGATTTAATGTTTTTTGGCTTTAGGAGATTAAATTGGGTTAGAACCATCTTACCCAAACCATATTTACCCATATTTTATATGGGTGAATTGTAATCCAATCCATTTTGGCTCAATCCATATTTAATCCATCCAAATCCGATCCAGTCCAACCATTTGCCACCCCTACTTTGGCCTTTGAGCAAGATTTAAGAATACTGGAAAATGGATATCTAGCCTCTTATTTATCTGTAGAATGGTGAAGTATTGGTTTCTTAGGAAATACTCCTTTAAAGATATTGGATTGCTCTTCTTTTCTTTTGGTGAAATCTTATCTTATCTTTATGTAGGTTGAGGCACTTTTCCTGCCTAGCTGTTGTATTCTTAATGTTTGTAATATCCATTTTCTGTTGAAATTTTTGACAAAAACATCTCATTCTCAAGTTCACATGGAACTCACTATACTCCCCTGCCTCCCCTGACAAAAACATCTCATTCTCACTTCACAAGGAGTTACCCGGCATTTGTGCTGCCTGTGGAGTTAGTTGAGGAAAAAAAAGAGTTCCTTTACTTGGTGAATAGAGTTACTTGGTATCTATGTGGGTGGAGGGTAGGAGGTATCCCGTGGAATTAGTTGAAGTGCGCGCAAGCTGATTAAAGAACTAAAAGGAGTTTCTTTAGATTACACACACTTCTTAGGACACTGCTATTCCTATTGAGGGGGTCTATTTTTGTTTTAGTCAAACTTGCAGAAAAAAGTGAACTTCAAATTACGGGGGTCACATCCTGGGGTCACATCCTGAAATACCAGTCTAAAAGCTTTCACACTCAAATTATAGGAACAATTCATGGTGTCTAATTCACTCACATGCACTTCTTAAACTTCTATTTAAGTTTCACTCCATATTGTTTGTGGGTCATGCAACCCTATCCTCAATGAGTAGCTAATACTTGGGGACTATTGAAAAATGAGATTCATGTTTCACCCTTTTGTTACCCTTTGAAGTCCAAAAACCTTTTATCATCCTTGTTTTCAGATGTAGACATTTCATTTAGCAGAGGGTGGAGTGATATAGTGATGTTTAATTTTTGTTTTCCACAGGCAACAAAGACGCCGGGAGGCAGAAGAGAAGCGACCTAGTGACAAGAAGTTGGATAGAAGATCTTGACAATCTAATTTGACATGCTGACTCCTGAAATTATTGCAGCTTCTAAAAGAGATTATGGACTTGTGTATAGACGAGCTTTAGAGCTTTCTGTATTTGTCCAACCCTTTCCAACACATCCAGTCCTGCAGAAGTGTTGGCACAAACAAAGCAGTTACCTTCCTTAGAGCAACGGTGCCTCATTTAGAAAGACAAATTACTGTCAACTCTGAATATTACAGGTTTTAAAGTAAAAGGAGTGTAACCATGAGTGTCATTGGAAGAATTTTCAATATAAAGCTGGGGAGAGTAAATTGTATGAGTCTTCTCTTTGCTGTGTTCTCCATAGATTGCAAAGTATTAAGCTGTACTCTTTGACTAGAGTCCTAAAAAAGAACTGAAAATTTTCTATGTACTTTCTTTGAAAAGTTAGAGATACCTTGTTTTGTTTATCCAGTCAAATTTCATTATTGAGTTTATTGTTTGTAGTCATTCAACCGAAAGCAAATCCCTTTTCAAAAGGAACTCTTTAACGCCAATAGGACCCTACCTTAGTCTTGTCTTCTCTTGTGAATAGTGAATTGTTATCCATATTCTGTGACCATTTTTTTCAAAATTTTGTAGGATTTTGAATTCTACTTATGCTTAAACATACGTCGCGTGCTAAAAATTTAATCTAGGTAAGTATAATTTGATTCTTAAAAGTTGAGGGAACAACTATCGTTATTGCTTGTTGAGGCAAAGCTTGTGCGTACGTTGATAATATATTTGTATTTCCATTTAGTTAGTTCTTAAGAGATGTATTTAAATTTTCAAAACTAGAGTTTCAATGTATTTTGATCCACGTCCTTACTTATAGGCTGGCTTCTATCTCTATTTGAGGTATATCTTGTTAGGTAAACTTGCACATTAAAAGTAGAGGGGGGTCACATTGTAAGACCCTATAATGTAAAGAGCTTTTTTGCATTTTATATTGGGAAGTGTGGAGCAATCAATGGTTTCCAATGTCACACACACACACACTTTCTTAAGCTTTCCCTCCACATTCTTTTTGTAGGTCATGCAGTCCTATCCTTAATGAGTACACATAGCCAAATAATAATAATATTTGTATCCAATATTTGCATCAAATGAATGAAAGAAAGATTCGTGTTTTATATATGAATTTTTATATCTTAGTATAGTTAGATGATATACATATATATATTCATATATATATATTAATATATATATCTATCTATATCTATATCTATACTACCTTAAAAGCATGAACTCCCAAACTTCAATGTTGAATTACTATAATACCCCCAAATAAAAATACTCAATTTATTTTATATATTTATTTAATTAATTGTATTATATTAAAAGTAGATACCTTTTCACATTAAAGAGTTGTGACTTTTTCGAAGGGTTGTGACTTTTTTGAGGCGTTGTGACATTTGCGATGTGTTGCGACTTTTTTGAAGGGTTGTAATTTTTCAAAGGGTTGTGTATTTTTCAAAGGGTTGTGCCTTTTCCGATGAGTTATGACTTTTTCGAAGGGTTGTGACTTTTTCGATGAGCAGTGAATTTTTCGACAGGTTGTGACTTTTCTAATAAGGTATTGATTCATACTACTATTTCTTAGCTATATATGGACGGTGTTTCCTCTAACTTTTAATCTATGATTTTTAAAGTTTTCTACTCTTCTTCTTCTTAAAAAATCTCAAATGTTATTTGCAATTCAATGAAAATTGAGGTACCACATAAGAAAGAGTTGGTGAACAAATTGTAAAAAAATATTCATCAATTCACACTCGTAATTTCCTATTACGATTTTCATCACATCCATACTTCAATATTATTTATATCATTTTAGAACATTTATACCCTTTTAATTAACCTACATATTTTATTTATTAAAAAAATACTTTTTTTACTACAAATAGGCACAACAATTTCAACATTCATGTTTCTTCGGTCATTAATCACAACCATTCACTTCTTATAAATTCTTGGGGATTTCTTTTATGCGACAATTTGAGATCATTAAATATTTTCATAAATGATTAATCCCCAATCCGTTGATATTGTTCGCCGAAGTTCATAGCATGAAAATTTAGGTATTTGCTTTCTATTAAATAAGAAAAAAAAGAACCGAGAAATGTGCAATTAAGAGTGCTTTGCTTCACACAAAAAACTTCTATATATAGTGCTCCAGAATTTTCATTTCTTTTTTTTTTGTTTTGTTTCTTCAATTAATTTCTTTTGTGTTTTCATTGGAGAAAGAATTTTATAATTAATGTTCACATAACGAGTGAATAGTGACGAATACACACATTGTGAATTATTTTTTCTAATAAAATTAATAGATCAAGTTATGGTAGGGACAATAGTAATAAACAAATACAAAAAGGGCACATGATCTTCTTTATTTTTTCATTTTTTATTCTTTTACCCTCAAACGAAGGAGTTTCTTCCTAATTTTTCTAAAGTAACGGGCATCAATGTAGTCCATTGAATTATTACTTTTGATGTTAAGTCCACTATTTTAAAAATAGATTTTCACTTTACTTATAATATGATAATATTGCCATGATAATAAATTATTTTTAATAGATATGTAAGTAAAAATGAATGGAGAAAGTAAAGTATTGTTGGAAAGAGATTCCAATCAAATGGAACACTAGAGTGAATATAGCATGAACATATATTTTCGCCTTCCTTCTTCATTGGCTATGAATTGTGTTCCATATATTATTTCCTTTTTATATGTATTTATATTGAGTACAAAATTTTTAAGTATGAATTTCCTGTTATTTTGTGTTCATTTTAATCTAGGAAAATGTTATGTCACAAGATACACTCCTTGCTAGCTATATAAAAATAGATAAGAAAATAGTGATTGATCATAAAATGATCTTAAATAAAATTAAAGATTCTATAAATAATACTTTAATTTTTTTTTCATCTATCAATTTTTTTATTGAAATTTTTTAATGTTTTATATCACGATACAACTTCTATAATATACCAGATACTTTCATTAGACAACAACTATATGATATGTATGCAGCAGAAAAAAGGAGAAGACTACAATTCCGCAAAGATAAGTTAGAAACTTAAAGAAATGAAATATTTTTCACCATAGGTGATGTTGTTCATATATTAACATTAAATTATGCTACTAAATATATATATACAAAGAATTGGTCAAGCTAAATATTTGACATACATTATAAGAACATTTCACTGTAACAACCTAATTTTCTTTAATTAATTTTTGATGTTATATTTTTATCTCTATAACATTCTACTTATAACAGTGTAGACATCCACTATAGAAGTGCGCCTTTTTGTAAAATTACCTCTCTATGATAGCCTTATTCAAATATTAATTGAGAAAATATTTTCTAAAAATATATATATTACGTATAAAGATAAAATATTAAAATATTTATGGTAATCGTTATTAGTGTCATGCACATACTAAATTTCAAGCATGAATATTTAAGAGAAAAATTATACTTAAATGATGTCCATCATTTATGGTCATAACCTAAAAATGAAAAGCTATTGGTGACAGTTTTTATATTGATATTTTTTTTTCTATTTTGTTGGTTAAATTTGTTTACAAACTTGACCGAAGGAAAAATACTACTAAAGAAATGTCACTTTCTCCCGATATTTAAACTTTGAATGTATTTTGAAATGTTTCCATGATATCTGGTCATTTTGATCTCAAAAAACAAGTAATTCTATGACAATCTGTATTAATCATTTAAAAGTACTTTTTCTATGTTCTTTCAATTATAATCATTTACTAAAAAGGTTTAATTTAGTAATATTAATTTCATTTTACAACATCGTATACTATATGATACAATACACACGTGCAACACACGTGCCGTGAAACTGGTATATATATATATATTTCAATATAATACCTAATTTCTAGATCAAATTGTTTGATTTTTTATAAATGATAAGTGTGATTTACTTAGTAGAATTCCAAGAAAAGATTTTTCTCATTGGCTCTTCGTGGCATGACAACTAAAAATCTCACACTCTTATCATCAATTACTCTTCATGTTATGTGACACTGCTATTATTTGAAAAGTAAAATCATTTTTTAACCATCTTTATATATGATACTTATTTTAATTTTTCAACTTTCATCTTGTTAACTGACTTAACTGTAATACTTGTAAAAAACAAGAGATGTGTATCCCATCAACCTAGGTCGATCAAAACTCAAAAGATGAACTACAAATGAAGAAAGACATGGAAAAATAAATTTGACTATAGTAATTGTGAGATGCCAATTCTTAATTGGAGGGTACATGCCTCTGCCCTTTCATCATCTCCTGTGTAAAATTGGAAACCCTCACTAATATTTATTTCTCACTTAAGCAACTTGTGGAAGTCTTTTTATCTGGACTATAAAAAAGAAGAGTTAATTAGTTTTATTATAATTTTCCCAAAGTTCTTTCAAATGCACGTTTATTTTATTTTTAAAAAAAGAAGGCATCTATGTATTTAAGTAACTATCCTTGTAGACATTAATCGTACATACACATTAATTTCACTTCTTAATAAATTGGTCATAGAGATAGGCAATCTGTCCTATTTTAAGTAACATATTTTTTTTAAATTTCACAAAAAAAATCGGCGTATTATATATTTGAAACTATTTATCTTTTTAACCTTATTCTTATCTTTAATAACGGTGCTTATTCCAACCTACTTCGTATAGAAAAGTTTACATTTTTGTGGGAATATAAGCGAAAAATATGTGACTTTCTTACTATAGAAAAACTATATTAACGCTCTAACTCATTGTTGACGCAAGTACAGTTGGTAGTACATATATTTCTTTTTTAAATTCGATTTTTAATTATACACCACCATATAAAATAAGAAGAAGGAACTAAAAATAATCTTTTATTTGTTTGTCATTTTTTAATCTTTATAAAACCAAACCTCACCAAGTTGGCTCTATCTTTATGAATGTTTGTTGGATTTGTATATCAAGTAGTTATTATTGTGAAATGGACACAAGAGACTAAAATCCCCCAATTTTCGCTGTTTTTGCAGGGAAAAAGTTGATAAATTTTGAGCCCAAAAAATATTAAATACTTATAATCTTCCAATAGGAGTAGTAAATAGGCACGAATATCTATGCTACTTTTTATTTATTTTGTCTTTGTACATAAAGAGAGACGTTGAAGATTTTGTAAGTTCCCTTTCACACGTTGGTCTTACTCAGACACACTTGTATTTCTGCATAAACTTAAAAGAATCTTAATAATGTAATGTTTTTTAGATTCTATTTTCATCAATTATTTAATCTATGTCTTGCACTTTTCTATTTTATTTTTTTTTAAATGCAAAGGTATATATAGAACATTTATGAGGATTTTATTTCAGGTAGATTATATTCAATAGTTTATTCACTACTACCATATTGCATATGAAATGCAAAAATTCTTTTCCTAATTAATAAATATACACTTGTACTGACCTCTCTAATTCTTGCTATTTGCTTATTGTTTTTTTAGACATGAAAATTGACTTATTTGAAAATTTTCTTCGTTATCTAGTAGTAATAAATTCAACAGATACATTTGCTGAAAGTATTGAAATTTGGTATAAAAATCATATGAAATAGTGATACAAGGAACATTATAGTATTAATATTTGAAACTCTATATACAAATAAAATCAAAGAATTGCTATCTTCGTCCATCGCAAAAATCTGATTTCATCTATCATTAGACATGATATCAATCTAATTCAAGAAAAAATATAGTTGACCATGAATAAGTCAAACATTACAAGACATCCTCGTACTTGGCTACAATGAGTTGCAAGACAAAGATTATTTTATACGTTTTCAACTAATTATGCAGGTCTCGTATAAGATAATATATTAATTTTTTTATAACTTATATTTGTATTAATTATGCGAGTTTCTAAATTACAAACCAAACATCCTATTAATTTTATACATGACTAACTTACTATCAAACGTTATATAACTTATACATAAATTAATACACAGATAAATTATCTCTTTACTAGCTACCAGACGATCCCTAATCTCTTTATGGAAAGTACAAAAGTCACAAGGTGTTTGAGTTAAAAGATGAAAAATTAAGAGGGTGGAGCAGAATAACAAAAAAAAAAAAAAAAAAAAGAGTACAGCACAGCAATGACCAGAAAGTAACGGTAACATGAGGTGTTTTTGGAAGTTCCTTAAGGGGTATTTCCGGAATATGTATTACTAAAATAAAAGTTAACGGACACTTTCACACACAATCTAAGACAAACAACACTAAATAAACCTTAAATTTAAGTAAAAATTCACTTTCAAAGAGTGGGTTGCAGGTGCTGCTCAATCTTTTTATTTTTTCCTCAATCTCTCTCTCTCTTTATATATATAAACAGATACATATCACATCAGCTTGACTTCTCTCTCTCTCTCCAATCACCTTTTTTTTTTCTTATTTCATTGTCTTTGCTTGTTTACAGCTTTTTACTTTGTTATCTCATTGATTCACTAAAACCCCACTTGGATTGAACTAGTATACATCTTTCTTGATTCATTTTTCTGATACCCATTTGAGTTTTTAGTGGAAAAAGATTGTTTTTTTAAGGCAATGGCAGCTCCTCCTAAACCTGAAGAAATTAGTCATCCTCCACTGGACCAGCTTCAGGGTTTGGAGTACTGTATAGACTCAAATCCTGCTTGGGGTATGAAAAAGATTGAATCTTTTTTAATGAATGACCTTGTTTTTATCATTACTGTTTGATTTCTTTGTGTTTTTTTGCATGAGATGAATCTGTGAGAACTGAATTTGGATGTGTGAAACAGGGGAAGCTATTGCTTTGGGCTTTCAGCATTACATCTTGGCATTGGGGACTGCTGTTATGATTCCTTCATTTCTTGTTCCTTTGATGGGTGGAACTGATGTAAGCTAGTTTGGCTCAAGTTTTCATGTTTTTTTTCCTTCTGTCTAAGTTTATGTGTTTTCATTGATTGGAATTTGAAAATCATTTACTAATTAGTTTTTCATGACTGAAAATAATATATTCTTACAGTCAAAAGAATCAACTGAGCCTTTTTTCGTCTTAGACTTGAATTTCAATGAACTCGGAGAAAGAAAAAACTACTACCTCCGTTTCAATTTGTTTGTCCGGTCTTGATTTCATATGTAGTTTAAGAAAGTAGAGAACTTTTTTGAATCTTTTGGTCCTAAACATACCACGTGGAAAGTTAGAATTAAAAACAGACAAAAAAAGAAAGCAAGACAAACAAATTTAAACAGAGTAAGTATTAGTATGAATTAAGAAACTACTGGTTTTTGGTTGAAGAATCTGGAGATTGATCATGTTGGTTTTTATGATTTTTAATTTTGATGTGCTCTTGTTTGGTGGCATTTTTGATTCTTAAATGTCAGGGTGACAAAGTGAGGGTGGTGCAGATCCTGCTTTTTGTTGAAGGAATCAATACACTCCTACAAACTTTATTTGGAACCCGTTTACCTACTGTAATTGGAGGGTCATGGGCTTTTGCGGTACCGATAATTTCCATAATCCATGATTCGTCATTGACAAGGATTACGGATCCTCATGAAGTAAGTAAATCTGAGAATAGTAGGTGATTTTGTTGATTAACTGTTCAGTATGATGTCTGTAGTTTATCAATCGGCTTTATCACAACTGTGTCGTGCTGCTGATAATAATGATGTAGTCTGTGTATGATTAACTCAATATGCATCCATTTTAAAGCAAAATCATCTTTTGAATAGAATACCCTTCGACGTAGATACGTGATTGTAGCGCTTTGCTCTAGGGCAAGGTATATTTGCACTACACTGTCAACGAGTGCAAATTTATTAACCATTTCTCGACTTATAAATATTCTTTTAGAGAAAACTTACAGTATTTCTTAATTTTTGTTTTTATCCTTACATTTAGAGATTCCTTGGTACAATGAGAGCAATTCAGGGAGCATTGATAGTAGCATCAAGTGTTCAGATAATTTTGGGCTATAGTCAACTCTGGGCTATTTGTTCCAGGTGCAAATTATCCCCAAAGATGAACCATTTGTTCACTCATAATGTACCATTGGTTCTCATGTTTATGGCTTCAACATACTGACTTGCTAATAACTTACAGATTTTTTAGCCCAGTGGGAATGGTTCCGGTTATTGCTCTGGCAGGATTTGGTCTTTTCGACAGGGGTTTCCCAGAGGTAGGGTTGAGGATCATCTACTGAAAAATAAAGATTATTGTTATCCATTTCATCAATAATATTGTAATCTTGGTCAGCTTACACTGATTACTGATTTGTGCTTGTGCAATTTTATGACAGGCTGGACAGTGTGTGGAAATTGGTGTACCAATGTTCATTTTATTTGTGATCTTCTCTCAGGTATGTTACTTTTTTTGACCTTTTTTGGTCCAAAAATGTGAACTAAATTCATATTTTTGGCCAGTCAGTCTTCTTTTACAACAATGAGAATTATGAAGAGAGTGCTAATTCCAAACTTTTCTGTCATCTGTTTCTTAAGTGTTAAATGCAAGGGAACTTCAAAATGATTGCCTGATGAATTATTCATTTTTTGTCCAGTATTTAAAAAACTTCCAGTTTAGGCAGTGGCCGGTGATGGAACGATTTGCTCTAATCATCACAATCACAGTTATTTGGGCTTATGCACACCTCCTGACCGCTAGTGGTGCTTACAGACATCGCCCAGACGCAACCCAAAAGCATTGTCGCACCGATAAAGCAAACCTCATTTCGTCTGCACCATGGTTGATATTTCATCAAATTACTTTTCAGATGAATGTTGCTTGTATATCTTTCTAACCTGCAACATTGTTGCCTTAGACATTCTATAGTTTTCTGTAGGGTGTGATACACGACACATTTCAGTCTTGATCTTCCTCCTAAGTTTTTAGGATTAACGAAATTATAATCTCTACTCCACTTTGCTATTCAGGATAAAAATCCCATATCCACTTCAGTGGGGTGCTCCTACTTTTGATGCTGGTCATGCTTTTGGAATGATGGCTGCTGTACTTGTCTCCTTGATTGAGGTTAGACCTGAATAAAATTGATACCTTAATCATACTTTTTCCATTTTGTACAGCGCTAAGTCTTACTCTTTTGTCTTCAGTCAACTGGAGCATATAAAGCAGCATCTCGTTTAGCAAGTGCCACACCACCCCCAGCTCATGTTCTGAGTCGTGGTATCGGCTGGCAGGTTTGTGCAGTAATTTGTGACAAACATGCTATCTTCAGAAATTTGTATATGTTTGTGACATATCAATAAGTAGATGATGCTAACAGCCCAGAACTTCTAAACCTTTTCCAAATCTCACCTCTAAAGTTTGTTATGTCAAGTGATTAAAACAAAAATTCACTTCAGGTGGATATCGATAATACATAGATTCATGATCACCTTACTTATAAAAAAAAGATAATATATTCATTCATCATCTGTGGTTGAATTCCACCTGGTGTCCTTTATAGGCCTTAGTTGTACAATTTTAAGTGCAAAATGGAACCTCGTAGGTCGGTAGTGTTTATGTTAGGACTTAAACAAGAAGTTATATAATTCTAAGTGCAGAATTAGTGATGTTGGTTTTTGATGTTTTGATGATATTTCTTGAAAAAGAAATCATGGAAGAGCCTCACATTTGCATGAAATTTATGGAGATCTACAGACTGATGTTGGAACTACTTTTTTTTTTTTTTTTTTGCAGGGTATTGGTATCCTGTTTAGTGGACTTTTTGGGACTGCTACTGGGTGTACAGTTTCTATGTTAGTAACTCAAGTCCTATATTACTTGTATGCAATGTGATTTATCTCTCGGTTTAACATATCTTTTATGGTTAACAGTGAGAATGTAGGACTTCTTGGAAGCACTCGTGTGGGTAGCCGCAGAGTTATCCAAATTTCTGCTGGCTTTATGATCTTCTTCTCAATTTTAGGTTGGTGATCTTCTGTGGACTCAACCAGACCTGAAAGAATCTTTCAGCTAGTCTGAACTTGGTTCCTCATAATCCATTTTTTGACATTTGTAGGCAAATTTGGAGCATTATTTGCATCAATTCCTTTACCAATATTCGCTGCTGTATATTGTGTCTTGTTCGGTCTTGTTGGTGAGAATCCTTAGCAACTCCACTCCTTACAACATCTTTCTGCCGATCTCTTTATCTATTTTTCCCATCTGACAAACATTTCTTTTATTTCCAGCTTCTGTGGGGTTGTCATTTCTACAGTTCACAAACATGAACTCAATGAGAAACCTCTTCATTGCTGGTGTTTCTCTCTTCCTCGGGTTGTCTATTCCCGAGTACTTCAGGGAATACACCACTGCTGCGTTTCATGGTCCTTCTCACACTAAGGCTGGATGGGTGAGTAAAATATATTATGATTAAGTTTCCGAACTTCTAATTTTATATCAAGTCATTAGTAACTGATCTAGTTCTCTTGGAAATATGCAGTTCAATGATTTTCTCAACACCATTTTTCTGTCATCCCCAACTGTGGCTATGATGGTTGCTGTGTTTCTCGACAACACACTGGACTACAAGGACAGTGCCAAAGATAGGGGAATGCCATGGTGGGTGAAGTTCAGGACGTTTAAGGGTGATAGTAGAAATGAAGAGTTTTACACCCTCCCTTTTAATCTCAACCGCTTCTTTCCTCCTTCATGATCATGTTAGCAATATATCTGGACCAGAAGGAAGGAGGTGAAAGTGAAATATGAGAAGAGTTTGATCTCAGGGTTTGATCCCTAATGATATATTTGAATCAAGAACAAACTCTATTTAGGCAGTTGTGATGAAATTCTAGGAAGTAGACATCAGTTGACATGAGTATTATTTATTCATTTATTTGTAGTAAAAAATGTCAAGGCCTATTTTGGCATAATGAGAAGATTTTCTTACTCCTACTCTGCTCTTCTATGTGATGAGTACCTTATCCTTTCCTAATTTTCGCGATAACAGAAAAAGTAAAAAGGAATTGCAACGATAAAGGTGCTTTTTATTCACCAAAAAATAGTGTCACAGTATGCATGGGACTAACTTCCTATCCTCCTGCACTTATTCCCCTGGGATATGATACAAAAGTGGACAAACAATTCAATGTTGGAGAATGAATTCGAGTTGTTGAGGGAAAACTATGACCACCCTCCCTAATGCCTGCACATGCACTCTTTGCATCTGGGGTGTCGATAAATGCTACGACCCAAACCTCTTACCTGCACTCTCTGACCTTCATCAATCATCTTTCTTATTTTCCCCTCGAAACTGTGCCATCCTATGGTCTTATTTCTTGACAAAATTGCAGAAAGCCTCTTCTTGCTAGGCCTCAATGTGGGAGCATGACCACCACCATAATATGTTCTGAACCCTGACACGAGGGATGATAGCTGACTTCCTGAGTCTGTCATGGCAAATACATCGGATGTTGCACACGCGATGAAGTCTAATGCTGCAAGCTGCATTAAAAGTGATTGCTTTGTTGTTAGAGTCACACATAAGGGGTGTGTGTGTGTTTATCCCCATCAGTTAAAATAAGAAGCAACTTACTTGAGAAGAAAAGTTTCTAAATGGTACTAGTTCACTTGGTGTGAGAAGATCTTCCTTGGTCACTAGGTTGGGATAGAGGGTAGTTAAAGCTTGCATCCTTGATATACCTCCATATATGTCAGAACCAGCAAGATAGATGTATGTTCCATGTTTGAAACCGAGGCCAGCGAGAACTAGTCCTGCTTCTTCTGGTGTCAATGGACATTTGCCCGTCTTTCTTAGCTCCTGTGGAGAAAGAGGCCTGCAGACACCACCAAAATATGGTCAATTGAACTATCACACAAACTATGTTAAACCAAATGGTGGAACTGATATACAACAAAAACTGTACTTTGATTTCTTCAGACGCTCAAGAAGTAAAGGAAAATGGACTTCTCGATAAGTTTGCAGTTCACTTCTCTCAGTTTCTCCGCCACCAAACTCACACATAGAGTAGGCCACCATATCAATCTCAAACCTTAAATGCAAAGCAAGGTACTTGGAAGGGCCTTCTGCTGCATGATAGTGTCTTAAGGGAACATGAGGGATTAAGTTTCCAAGAAGTTGCTTATCCAATGTGCTCCTAGCAAAATCATACCTCCGAATCCGCCTAACCAGTAAAGAACCTATTTGTTGGATCTCTGACACAAATTTCAAGGCATGGAAGTTGCACTTGCACCTTAGTCTCTGCAACAAAATACAAATAAACAAGAACATAAAACCAGCATATCATCATTGATAATTTTTACAATATTGTCCGAAGCATTTGAAGCACAAACTAGACATTAACTTGCAGATGTCATTCCAAACTTGCATCTACCCTATAGACAATTGAACAATTTTAAAGAATGCTCTTCACCTGAAGTTCATAAGGCAACGGATCAAAGCCTAGTCTATTTCCATATCCTAGAAAGTGAACAACTCGATTGCGTAAGAGGAGGGGTAGTATTTTGTTGATGTATTCATCAGGTGTAGCTTCCTTTGAAAGATCTGCATCAGTTATCTAAGCAAGGTGAAAGGTATCATATGTTATTGTCCAAGTCAATACACTTTCATGTCCCAACTTTCTAACTAAAGAAGAAAATAAGTTAGAAGAGAACATACAAGGCTTCCAGCTGCTTCCACATCTAGTAGTTTCAGATTAGGAGGGAGCTCCTTTATGATATTAACTTCATCCTTCAACATATCCATGAAATAGTCCTCTTGATATATATCCCCAAACTGGCTGTACTCACACAAAAAAAAGGTGTGAAAAGCTTGCTGTTAAGTTAAACTAAGTGGTGGAGGGGATGTAGGCTACTGATTATTTTGGTAGTAGCAAAAATCTAATGCAAAGAAGAAGAAAATATGCAATTGAAAAAGATGAGTCTATGTCTATCAAACCAAAGATTTATGGAAAAGCAAGAAATGGATCTTCTGTAGAAAAGTTGAAGTTCAATTGATCTCAAAAGTTGAAAGAGTTCAAGCGCGATACAATTTTCTTCAGATCAATGAATTAAATGTAATTCATGAAGCAAAGCCTTTTGTAGAGCTTAAATTGAAATCTGCAACTATTTAATTGCTGAAATTAAAACAATTTTTTTTCTGTGAACTAACCTAGGATCCTTCCAGACATTGCTATAAAGAAACTTGGGAATGACCAAAGTGGCATTTAGAAGAGATGCTACAGCAACAGCATTGCAGACCTGCAGGCACAATTACAAAATTTCATCTCACGAATCGAATAACCAAACATGACAGTCCTTATCAAGTAGACTCAACTGTACAACTTGGCTAAAAGTTGAAAGGAAAAATAAGTTTACACACTTACAGCAACTCTTTGTTGATTTAGTCCTCCATTTGCACTGATCAATATATAACCAGTGATGTTTCTAGGTTTCCCTGCCCTGACAACTTACAACAATTATACCGCAATTCAACATTCAAAGGGAGAATCACACTTTCAAATATGATCAGAAAATTGAACAGATTAAAGACGTATATAGTCAACAACATAATTCATGCATGAGCAAACTATACATTTAAAAATATCCTATTACCATGTGGACTAGTTTTATCTGCACAAGGTTTCCATGATGATGCCTGAGGATATGGCTCCTCCCATAACTTTGATGACTCTTGCTTGAACTCCCTCTATAGCAATTTAAGGAAATTCAAATAAAAGATGGATGTTAAGATCGTCAGTTACTATCGTTTTAAATGCAATTTCCAAATGAAGTTAATCAAGTTGAGTATCACAAACAACCTCTGCAAGAGAAGAAGCAGCCAGATTTAGTAGCCTTTCATACAGCTTCACCGGACCTTCTTTTGCTGCCCTCGGTACCATTTCCACCTTCAGATACAAAATTAGATAGCAAATTAAAGCTCATACTATTCTCAGAAACATGTCTACTGGTTCCATTCGGTACACTAAGCACTTCAGGCATAAACTTAGTGCTAAGAGATTTTGGGAATCACAATGTCATACCTCGGTCTTACTCGAGCTTTGTAAAGAAAAATTATTCTGAAGCATCGCGGTGTCAAAAATCGAGAACAGTATAGAATCCAAAAGGTAAAGAAAGCCCATTAACAACAATGTAAAAACAATTGACCTAATATGTCTATGCAGCCACCACATTTGCCTCTTTCCAACATAAACTCCTTTACAAGGAGTGAACTTCGCAGAGTCATTTTTCATCCCTTTGGTCAAAACAACTTTGTCCCAATTGTATTCTCCCCCTGATAACCTTCTTCCTATAGGAGGATCACCTCCGTATTGCATCTCTAAACTTCGAAATTCATTTTCTTTTACCCCAAATGATATATCTAAATCCTGGTTCTCCACTCGACGGCCTCTAGGAGACCCCTGTTTCCCCATTTTCTCACAACTAATTAGCTCAGAAAAATGGAGCTCCAACCTTAACAAAAGCAATGATCAATTACACTATCTCCCTTTTTTCTCTTCACAGTGTTTCCAACAATATTACATCTTTGTTTGTGAAGACCCCATTTCAAGAATTAGTCTTCCATTGAAGTTTGTTGAAAAAGTTACAAGAATATTAGATAAAACTGAAACGTCTCTATGCATGAATTGGAAGTAAAGTTAAAGAAATTGGTGACTGACAACACTGGGTCATGAAAAAAATAACGTATGAGTAAAATTGAAGGCATTAAAAAAATATGAGAAAAGAATTGCCATCTGCAACAACTACTTCTCACAAAACTGTGAAAAAGTTTGGTCTTTATTTTGTGTTTTTTAATAGGGATTTTGGAAGAGTTAATTTGGTAACAAGATCAGGGATTATTATAAGTAGTGCAATTCTTTCATTCCTATGAAAAAGCTTATACTATTATTGTTTTTAAAAATAATTCTCTGTCATTGGTGGGGTCTTTTTAACTAACTTTGGATACCAAACGGTTGGGTTGCCCCAATTTACTATTTTAAGAAAGGACAATTTTTTTTAACCTATTATATCCTCAATTAATTACTTTGAAAAATGTTGATCTTTTTGAAAATTTTAAGTTATTAATTCATCTACTTCTTAATTAATAGGGGTAAAATGGTAAATTCACTATGTCAATCATTGTTTTCTTAATAAGTATGTCAATTCAAAAGTAGACAACTAATTAAGGACAGAGGGAGTATTCTGTAATTTTGTTAATATTTATATATATATTTTCTTCTACCTTGTTTTTTGTTTTCTACATCTTTTATTTTATTTTTATACAAATCTATATATATATATATAACTGGATAATAAAAGTGTGACGTGACACCTCTCTTTGATTTGACCAGGATTGCCATTCATTTTTTTTGTCACTTTTTGAATTTTTTAAATCTCAAAAATCTGCTAAAAGAAGGAAAAACAATATTTAAAATAACTTCTTTATCTCTCCTCATCATTATTCACTACAATTTATTACTTTTCATCTCTCATCACTATTATTATAATTTATTGCTTTTCCTTAAATTCTTCATTTTACCTTTTATGTCTATGATAATTTTCTATAAAAAAAAACTTTTTTCCTACTACCATAAACGTTTTTTTTTAATAAACGTTTATCTCAATCAATCTCATTTAATGTATTGTCATAAAAAATTTCAGAAATTAATCTTCTTTTTTATCTTTTTATAATTTCATCACTAATACTATTAATTATTTTTTCCTAAAATATTTCCTCTTCCTTCTCACATATTTCTTTCATTCATTAAAAATTAAAACACTTCTTAAATTTTGATAAATTTCAATCACCTTTATTTTTTATTAATTGAGTTATACTTATTAGTCATTATAATTGCAAATCTATATATATATATATATATATAGGAGAAACATAGAGAAGGTGATGTGGCACCTCTCTATGACCTCCATTCATATTTTTTTTTCTCTTTTTTTTGACAATTTTTTTCTTTATTTAATTATTTATTTTATTTTTAATATCTCAAAAAGTCTTTAATTCAATTACTCAACTTTTCACCTCCCACTATAATAATATATCATATTTATTATATATAATGTGCATTTACATATTCTTTCACATTTCCTATTTATGGTATATTAAAAAACCTAAAATATCTCTTAATTACATATCCCATTTTTAGTTTAGAAACTCAAAGGTCATTGTCATTAATTTAGTGATCATTCATTATGTAATAAGACAACATGAATTTATTTATATAAAATTTGACATAAACAAAATAATGTAACACATCCTCTCTCTTTTTTTCTTCCTTTTGTTGCATTTGTTTCTTCATTTCTGTAGGTATTTTACAAATAAATGAATTAACAAAATGCCTCACAAGTAATATAGCAACAAAACCCATGTAGTATAGTAGCAATTAAAGTTGATGATAAACCGTCACACTAAAACATAACTGTATTATTCTTAAAATTAATTGCATTAATTCTTTTCATTATAATTTTTGGTGCACCTAAACAACTATGACGTATGGAATACACAAATGAGATTTTTTTATCTTTATAAATAGTGTTGCTAATACTATTTCTTTTATTGGGTTGTGTTTTTATATTTTGCAAAGGAAGACATTGAATAAGCTAATAGATCATTTCTTTCTCACTGGCAATGTTGTTGGAGGACGAAGTTATAAAGTTGTGAGTGAGTGGATCTTTACCAAGCGAAAATTACATGTTAAATGGTGAATTGTGAGTATCATTTATCTATTATTTTACTTTCGATTCTTTTCTAAGTGAATATGTATACATTAGAATTTGTAGTTGACATAACATATAATTCAGAATGAAGACATTGTATACAGTGTTACTATAAATAGTGTGCTTGATCCTTAATTTGTTATCATTTTTGTTTGAATATTTACAACTTCATATTATCGTGTAAATAGGCAAATGATTGTATTAAAATATGTATACTTTTTAAGTTATTAGATATTATTTAAACTATCATATTTTTTATTTGTCGTTTATTACAATGTGAATTTGAATTGTTACCACTCAAATCTTTCATATTTATAAATATGTTTGCTTTGTGTTTAAATAATTGTAATTTTTTAGAATTTTAATCCCTTATAGGAGTTTTTTTTTTTTTTTTAGGTTGATGATTTTCATGAGATGTCTAAGGTTACAAGTATATATGGACTTTAGGTTATTTGTTTTCCCGTCTAATTTATTTTATTTTCACTTCTTTGTTTTTCCATTTATTCTATAAATTAATGACTTTCACTTATGAACAGTAGCTTTCGTGTCTTTTCCATTATATATAGATTTATATATATAAATCTTGCAAACAAATATTTAAGACATCTTAAAACTATAAATGTATTACAATAGAAAATGAAACAAAACGTAATAATACTACTTCACAATACTACTAAAAGGTAAGGTGCAAAGAAGTGTTCATACAACTTTTTTATTGATACAAAAAATGTTACTACTGTGAAAAATACGGAAATACAACATCAAAAGAATATTATTACTCCAACTAAAAAAGAAGTCATACTAGGGGGTACTGATTTTTCTTTTTCATTTTTTATTAATATAATTAACTAGGAACCAAATCTTGAATGATAAGAGTCGATGAAAATAAAATTACGTAGAAATAATAAAATGTATTAAAACTTGAAACATGATCTTTTACGAATATGAAAATTAAAAAATATATTTTTAAAACATTTATAATAACTTTGAATATTATACAAATAATAACTTTATAAATTTAATAAGGTCGACCACGACCGCGCGAAGCGCGGCCAAGTTACCTAGCAGAAAGATAAAGTTTAGTACTTCTATATTTTCCTATATCAATGGGCACAAAATGTGTGTGTAACTATCTCATTTAAAAGTTTAAGCGATTAGAGAGAAAAAACTTTTATTATTTAATTGTATTCTCAATATAATAAAAAAGTTCTTCAATTTTTTTCCTACGATACTAATTTGAATAATTCGTTGGACAATACCTAAAACTCATCCTCACAGATCATGACTTTTCTTTTTCCTTTTGTTTTTACTCAAGGACATAATTTAGTGGCCAATGAAGTGGGATAAAAATTACGGGAGATCAACGTTCATGTTCAAGCCAAGACAAAATATACTACTCCCTCCATTTCAATTTATTTGTCCTACTTTCCTTTTTTGTTAGTTCAAAAGAAATGTCTCTTTACGACAACTTTTTAATCTTAACTTCCACATGACTTGTTTAAGATCATAAGAGTAAAGAGAATTTTGGTACATTTGATATATCTTTAATTTCATCCACAAACTTCAAACGCTTTTACTGTTTTTATACTTCGTGTCAAGTCAAAACAGGACAAACAAATGAAAGAACGAAGTAGGTGATTTCTTCCATTCTATGTATTAGAGGACAAAGTTACTCTTTGCTTGTGTTGGTGAGAGGTAGCAGTTGAGATAGTTGACGTGCATGTAAGTTGGCTACACACCAATTATTTTTTCAGCTCAAATGAATGGTTCAGCAAGAGATGAACTTTCTAAAGTAAGATATTGGCCTTCAAGACTTCATATGTTCATGAGAAGTTCAATTCAACAACTTGACAGTAATATAAAAATATACAACCATCTTTCTCAATCCTTTAGTGATTTATTACATTTTCCAACATAGTTCTGATGTTCTTTAGTTGAGCAAGAACATGTTTGATATTCATTCTTTCCTCTGGCAAGTCTGCAGTGCACCTCAGAGCTAATTCCATGATGGATGATAAGCACTGCACCTTTCCTGTTTTGATCTTCTCCTCTGGTATCATAAGCTCGGGGTCTATTATCTCGTCCATTGCGTGTGGCCATGATTGCCTTATCCACTCCCTCAGGCTTGAATTTTCCGCAAACATTTCATCTGTTGTCTTCTTTCTTGTAAAGGTTTCCATCAACATGATACCGTAGCTGTAAATGTCGCACCTTGTAGAGACCAATCCTTCCAATCCAAACTCTACATTGAAATAAAACAATATATCAAGAGAATATGGTATCTTTCAAATGGTTGAAATTTGAAGGAGAAATGAAGCTTGTTGACATGATTATTACCTGGTGCAATGTATCCAATGGTTGCAAGGGTTTTGGTTTGTACAATACTTTCTCCTACCCCTAATAGCTTTGCCAGGCCAAAATCACTCACATGTGCAACCATATCTTCGTCGAGCAAGACATTGCTAGGCTTTAGATCACAGTGAACGACGGGCACAAAATAGCCTTGATGAAGATAGTCTAATGCTGATCCCACATCAATCATTATGTCTACTCTCCGCATGATATCTAAGGAACAATTTTCAGAATGAAGCCAATCATCTAGGCTTCCATTAGGCATGTACTCTAATACCAAGGCTTTGAAATCAACGCTGGAGCAACTATTGATGACTTTGATCAGATTTCTATGACGAAGGTTGCGTAAGACTTCACATTCTGTGTCAAAACTCTTGAATGCGCCTTCTGTTTGCATGTTGAATACCTTAACGGCCACTATAGTACTCCCAAATGTTGCTTTGTAAACAGAGCCATAACTTCCAGAGCCGAGCAAGTTGCTTGTACTGAATCTGTCGGTTGCTTGTTGAAGGTCATGGTATGAAACTCTTCCATGTACCGTGGGTGGAGAAGCATTCGCCTGATGATTAGCAACGACTGTCTTCCTCTTTCGACTTCTAATCACCAAAAAGATGGTGAGCATGACTGAGAGCATTATGACTAAAGAAGCCACCAACAAGATCAACACAATAAGAAGCACCTTCTTTTTTCTTTTCCTATTAGGAGAATTAGACCTACATGCTGGTATCTGCAACCTAGCAGCACCACATAATGCCTCATTTGAAAGGAATGAATCACAAGAGAAGTTCACGAAAGGACCTCCAATTGGAATTTCACCACTCAATCTGTTGTTAGATACATTAAGATAGTTGAGATGTGAAAGAGCTACCAATGATTTGGGAATGCCACCAGAGAGCTTGTTATGAGACAAGTCTAAAGATTCCAAGGCGATCATGTTCCCCATTGACTCTGGAATTGGCCCTTCTAGTCTATTTTCTGCAAAAGAAAGTTCAGCCATATTTTGCATGCCTCCAATTGTGCTCAGTATACTTCCTGAGATTTGATTCTTCGATATATTCAGCAATGTTGCGACTTTCAGATTTCCAATTTCTGGTGGTAGAGAGCTTTTCAAGGAATTTGAGGATACATCAAGATGCAAGAGATCATTGAGGTTCCACAGGCTGGGAGGTATGCTAAAAGTCAATTTGTTGGAACCTAGGTAAATGTATCTAAGAGATGTAATGTTCCCTAAACATGCTGGTATAGAACAGCAAAGCTCATTATTTCCCAAGCTCAAGAATCCTAATTTCTTTAAATTGCAGAGTTCCTCAGGGATAGGTCCACTTATCATTTTGTTGTCATACAAATTCAATGCTTGAAGATTCTTTAAATTCCCTATTGTTCTTGGAATGAACCCACTCAAGTAATTGCCTTGAAGTAACAAGAAAGACAAACCACTTAAATTTCCTATTTCACTGGGAATGTAGCCTCTGATTTCACTATTAGCAGCATAAATGTAGTCAAGAGAACTTGAGAGATTTCCAACAGAAGCCGGAAGATTTCCATTGAGTGGATTATAACCTATCCACAGTTGTCTCAAATGTCTGCAATTTGTCAAGGAATCAAAGAAAGTCAATCCTGGAGATGAAGGCTCTCTTGTGAAATGATTGCCGTTCACGTTGAGGTACTCTAAACGTCTTAGATTACCAAACGACCTCGGAAGAGGACCAGAAAAGTCATTATATCCAATTCCAAGCCGGAAAATATTGGAAGCATTTGAGAGAGAATTAGGGATGGCTCCAGTAAGGTTATTGTAACCAAGATAAAGTTCTTCAAGATTAGGAAGACCAAGTCCTATATCTGGTGGTAGGCTTCCAGTAAAGAAGTTCCCCAAAAATGAAATTCCCCTTATGTTTGACATGTTGAATATTGTAGATGGAATAGGACCTGTTAAGATATTGTAATGTAGATCTAATCTTCCCAAATTGAAAAGATTACCAATCTCCCTTGGTAACTCACCTGATGACATTTGAGTGACTCATTAGGATATGAAAAGCATAGGAATATACACCAAATCTTGGAAAAAGAAAATGACAAGATGATACCTATTAAGTTGTTTTCTCTTAGGAACAGGTCAATAAGTGAACTGCAGTTTCCAAATTCTTTTGGAATGTTTCCACTGAATAAATTATTCCCAAGATCGAATGCTCTGAGATCAGGCATGTTCAAACATATATCCCGGGGCAGTGTGCCAGAGAGATTATTTCCATAAAGATTGAGCGATTGAAGTGAAGTTAAGTTACTTATAGAAGATGGTAAAGGACCACTTAAGCTACAGTTTTGTGCATCCAATATCTCTAGATTACGAAGATTTCCAATCTCTTCTGGGATTTCACCTGCAAATTTAATCATAAATAGAAAGTCTACTTTCTGCAGTACAGCAATTAAGGAGTGCATACATGACTCAAAAAATATGTTTCATGTATGAACAAAGAAGGAACCTAAAATCAAATGTGTATAACTCACCTTTCAAGTCATTACGACCAAGATATAAAATAGACAGCACATTCAAGTTCCCAATCTGTTTAGGTATCAATCCACTGAACTTGTTGAATGACAATGACAAAATCTGAAGCTTTGAACATTTATCTATTCCCAAAGGAATTTGACCATCAAATTCATTGTCAGAAAGTGCAAGCACCATAAGTTCTGGGAGGTTCAAGCATATATCGACAGGAAGATTTCCAGACAAACTATTTTTTGTCAAAACCAAACGTTGTAACGATGAAATGTTGTACAGGCTAAGTGGTACAGAGCCTGTTAGCTGATTTGATCCCAAGCTCAACCAAGTCAAGTTCTGAAGATTACCAATTTCATTTGGAATTTCCCCTTGTAACTGATTAAATCCCAAGACTAAACTCTCAAGTTTGGAAGCATTACAAATATCTGGTGGAATAATACCTGTGAAACTGTTAAAAGCTAGATGCAAGTGCTGGAGTTCTGGCAAAAGAGAGAACCATGAGGGAATATCTCCAGTGAACTTATTAGAAGTGACATTTATCAACTCCAATCTATGCAAATTAGCCAACTCTCGTGGCAGAATTCCTTGGAAGCCGTTGCTACTGATATCGAGAGAAACCAAAAAGGACAGATTTCCCAAGTGAGGAGGGATGGTACCTATTAATCCCATATTGGAAATATCCAAGGTTATGATCCTTTGATGGCGAGAGCCACAGGTGACTCCAATCCAATTGCAAACAGAAGTAGTTGAGGTCCAGTTGCTTGTCAAGATATTGTAAGTATCGAAAGTAACATAGGATTTCAAAGCAAGTAGATAAGCTTCATCAGTTTTGAGATTGACTTCTGCAGTGGCTGATAATATCAGCAAATGATGCCATATTGAAACTAAGAGAGGGAAAGGAAATTGATTTTTCTCTTCATGGTTGTGTACATGTTAGAATACAGTATGTTTGTTCCAGTAAACACTAAGGTATAAACCCCATTACAGATAAATGATTTTAAAAATACAATTGAATAAATAATTCAAGCAATTGTTATCTTTAGGGTCAACAAACAATTATGATGTTAGAATTGAATTCATTAGTATTTTCCATCTTTCAAACATAATGGACTCATTGTCATTCTTGAATTCATTAGCATTTTCCATGAAAATTCCTCAATATATAAAAATAGAAAGTATAGAAACAGACCAAATAAAAGTCAATACGTACTTAATTTAATATACCATTTTGAAAACCAGAGTCACCCTTTTGGACAAACATAACATGGCTTTTCCCATTTCTTGGTTATACCTCAATATGAACTCAGGATGGGTAATATTTACGAGTATGTCTACATGTTTGACTTAATAATTAGAATGGTCCACAACATTTGAATTCTTTAATCAAACTTAGAAAATTATTAAAGAAGACTATATTAATCAAGTATTTTATTATCGATTTCCCCTTATTTTATAGATACATATTAATATAATGAACAGAAACAGCTAAGGAACAGGAAATACTACAAGTCAAATTACTGGATAGAGAAGCTGAGATACAGACAATCAATTCTTGGACTTTGAACCTTAAAAAATCAGAAACTAATATGAACATGTCCATGAGTGGTAATGAACAAATTGTTGGTTACAAAGTCTTCATGTAATTGCAACTTTAATTAGGGTTATTACAGAGTTTTACCTATACTGTATGTCCTTTTAACTAGATTCTGTAAATTTTTTTTACTATGTCGGATGTTAGTGCTCTTAACTAAACTCAAAAGAAAAATTATAAAAATAGAAATAGCTTGTTTCATGATAAAATACTTATTGGGATAAGGTATAAGTACCCCTAGACTATGACTAAAATAACCTAAACTTAACTAGAGTCGTATTAGCCTCTGAACTCATTTTTTTTTGTATTTTAGTGCACCTTTTGTGCTGACGTGACACCTTCAACCACCAAGTTGGTTGTGTTTATACATACTCGTCTGCCGCGTGTGTAAATTTTATTATTATTATTTTTTTTTAAAATATTCTTATTTTCTTTATCTTGTATTTAAATTAAGTTAATACATATTCTTTCACCTTGTATTGAAACTTTTTTTTCTTACCTTTATTCATTATTTTTTCTCTTTTATTTTTCTATTGATTTTATTTTCTGTCTTTCGTTTTGATTTTATTTCAAATTTAATTCCAAAATGTCTTGTAATTAAAATAAGTTAATTTTGAACGGATATCAAAATAAGTGAAGAAAATCAAATAAAACATAAAAAAAATCAAAATGTTAAAATTAGAGGACACTTTTAATTATTTTTTTTTAAAAAAAAATACGCAATTTTTTAAAAAATAATTAAAAGTGAAAAGATAATAAATTAATTAAAAAAAGTTTAAAGTGAGAAAGAAATAAAAATAAATATTTTACAAAGAAAGAAATAAAAATAATTAAATATATATAAGTTTTAATATCAATAAATATGTGTACTAACTAATTATAAAGTTACTAATAAAAAAATGACATGTGTCCAATTTGTGCACTTATCACCCTCTTTATGCCAAGTCGTTTGAGTTAATATCTCAAATGGTCACTCAACTATCCACTCTTCTCTCAGAAAGTCACTCAATCTATTTAATAACTATAATTTTAATAAAATTTGCTGATATAATTTTTTTATATAAAAACCAAAATTTTTAAAAATAAAAAATACCATTTAAACTATTTAGTAATCCGCCTACTTAACCCGACCGGTTAAAAATATAATATTGATCCATTTTATTTTGCCCTTAATTCTCCTAAATTACTCCCTCACATTTATGACTCTTTCTCCTCTTCTCTTGTGCATTTTTTTTCCTCGTTCTCCATTGCTGGTGCCTCTTCTTCCTCTTTTAGTTAGGTTTTAATTTGGGCATCTCAATTTCAAATTCTATATTATGTAAGAATCACAATGGAGTATTTGCTTGGAAACTGAGGAGCCCCTTTGATTACCTCTTCCTCAACAAACAATTCTCACAACCAGAGGCGGATGTACACTCCCTGCTAAAAAAATCACACATATAAGATCAATTTTTTTATGTACGTGTATATATTTAAAATTGAACCCCTGAGCATATGTTAAAGGAGTAGCTCAATGGTTGATGAGGTTCAGGATTTCGCCTATGTGAGCTTTTCGGTCACGGGTTCGATTCCAGGC
Organism: Solanum etuberosum; assembly: GCA_029582245.1. Classification (NCBI taxonomy): domain Eukaryota; kingdom Viridiplantae; phylum Streptophyta; class Magnoliopsida; order Solanales; family Solanaceae; genus Solanum; species Solanum etuberosum. Next base: position 13,883 of record JAJONR010006051.1, on the reverse strand, counting down.
AACAACATCTTTTTTTTCTAATTTTTAGCGGTTTTGCAGGCTTCAGTTTCAAGTGTTTTTTATTAAATATAAATAGACCAAACGACGCCGTTATTAAAAAAATTATATTTTAAATCTCTAACTGAAAAGTCTAACAAATAAAAAAAACCCCTCTTTTTTGGGGATTGCAAAATTATATTTTTTTCCTCCTAGTCTTCTCGTTCAACTTCACCTCTGGTTTTGCTGCTTACTCGCTGCTGCAGTCCCGTTGCTGTCGCCTGTCGCTGCTCCTGCAGTCCTGCTTGCTGCCGCTACCGGCTGGCCGCCTATCCGCATGTTTGGTTTCTTAACCTCCCTTCAAGGTTGTGTAGTTTTGTAATGTAATGAAGCCATTTTATGCCAAAAAGAATTTTTGTGAAGAAAGAGTGTTTTTTTTATTTATTTGTGTTTATTGTTAGTCTTTCTAATGTTAAATTTGTGCTTGCTCTCCATTTGCACTTTCAGGAGCCGAAGAGAATTCTAAAGGAATTGAAGAACTTGTAGAAATTTTTGAATGAGTTGTGCTACTTTATTATCATTTTATAGATATATACTTTAAATTTGTTTCTTAAGATAAGTTGTAATGGTAAGAAATTGTTTGAACTAAGGATTTTTTTTTGTCAACCCGTTTGTTATTCAATCCATTCATATATGATCCGATCCGTTTATTTATGGATATTATTAGAGTGCTTAATTATATTTTTTGAACCTCGATAGAATTCCTATCTCCGCCACCGCTCACAACACTAAAAAGAGGTGAATGTTATCTGAAGAGAGACATGTAAAAGCGAGTTTAATTACTAAAGCTCTATAGATATACTGGTTCATATGATTCTCCCAACAAAAAAGCTACAGATTATTACAAGTTAAGAGCTGAATATGGGCCAAAGCAGAGAACTATGTTTATTATAAAGTTGGAACTTTTTTTTTAGATATTTTAAATGGATTATTTTCCTACCAAATGAGATATCTATGCACTTTTTCCTTTATGAAGCAAGTTAATGAATTTACTAAAAGTGTTGCATAGGATGCATCTATATTGAGATTGGAAATTTTGAAATTTTGAACCCAAAGTCCTAAAGTATTCTTCTTGATTTGCCCTATCCTGCATTAGATGGTGTTTTCTCGCGTTCTAGTTTGAAGTATTAGATGATTTTCATACTTTAATTTTCTCTGTTTCCTTTGCTGGATGCATCTGTATTGAGAACCAGAAAAAGAAACGCTCAGGAGGAGGAGAATGAGTCAATAAAATGGGTCAATATTATATTTTTAGCAGGTCGGATCAAGTGGAGCGGGTCATTAAATGGTTTAAATGAATATATTTTTATTTTTTAAAATTTGGTTTTAAAATAAAAAATTATATCAGCAAATCTTAATTAAAATATCAATTTAATAGGTTGAGTGACTTTCTGAGAAAAGAGTGGATAGTTGAGTGACTTTTGAGATTAAATTTTAAGTTGAGTGACTTTCTGAGAAAAAAGTGAATAGTTGAGTGACTTTCTGAGAGAAAAATGCATAGTTGAGTGACCATCTGAGATATTAACTCCATGTCGTTTGTATAACTTGGCATAGAGTTATGACGATATTATTGAGTTTTCGAAACATAGCAACAATTGTCTTTTGCAAAACATATCATACATACACTAGAGTTATTTAAGGATGACAATGGCCGGTAGATGAGGGCTCTTCCTTACCCTGAGGAAAAGAATAGTAGAATACCAATAGACACCTTTGGTTTGTACGTTGATTCTTAATAGGCATGATTGCTTTGTATTTTGATTCTTCCTAATTAGTTACATAATTGATTGAATTATCTAAATGATTGTTAGTTACTTGAGCCAAACACTAATTGTGAGTATAAAATTTATTTCATGAGAATTAGGTAACAGCAATATGGAACCAAACAGGTCAAAATTCATAAAAGGATCTCAATAAGAATAGGAAAATCCGATATTACATAGTGTTGCAGAAAAGAATCTTATGCAGCTAGAAAGGAAAAGAGTCTAGGTATGCAGCTAAAAAGTTAACCAAACACTTTCTATACCCTCAAGTGACATGAATCAAATGTTTTTATGTACTTGCAGAACATGAAAGAAGTTGAATCTTGATCTTTTGTAGTATTCCTACAACATCTTTCATGTTGATCCTTTCTTCAGGAGATTCAACAGAGCAATCCAGTGCCACTTTCATGATGGATGCTACACAATCTATCTTGTCCAAGAGTTTCTTATCTTCTGTCTTTAGCAAATTCGCGTCTACAACTTTGATTGTTGCCTCTGGGAGTGAATCACTCACCCATTTCTTTAAACTAAGATCTCCATCAAATATTTCATCGTTAGGCCTTCTCCTCGTAAATGTTTCCATCAGCATGATCCCATAACTATAAACATCACATTTTGGCGACACCAATCCTTCCCTTCCATACTCTACAATAAAAGCACACTTATGGTTTATCATAATATCATATAATCGAAATAAAAGGCAAACAAAGATAGAATACTGAAACAAGAAGTATAAGAGATTTGATTTACCTGGTGCAATGTAGCCGAATGTTGCTAAGGTTTTAGTGTGTAAATCACTCTCATCTTCACTGAGTAGTTTAGAAATGCCAAAGTCACTTACATGAGCGACCATGTTTTCATCTAGCAAGACATTGCCAGGCTTCAGATCACAATGAATCACAGGTGCTGAGCAACCATGATGGAGATATTCCAATGCACATGCCATATCTATCATTATGTTTAGTCTTTGCTGGATGTCTAAGAAATAGTTGTGTGAATACAACCACTTTTCAAGGCTCCCATTAGGCATGTACTCGAGCACTAAAGCCTTGAAATCAAGGTTGGAGCAACTGCTAATGACTTTAGTGAGATTCCTATGGCGAAGGTTGCGAAGAACTTCACATTCTGTTTCAAAACTCCTGAATGCACCTTCAACTTGTAGGTTGAACACTTTAACTGCAATGGTAGTCTCATCTCTGAGAATTCCTTTGTAAACAGAACCAAAACTCCCCGAACCAATGAAATTACTCTCACTAAAATCATTAGTGGCTTGTATGATCTCATAGTATGAAATTCTTTCCCTTGTAGCTAACAATTCAGCTTGGACTGCAACATTTCCTTCTCTTCTGTACCTCATCCACACAAATGCCAATGTTACAAAAACAATTATCACAGCAGCTCCCAGTAGAGGAAAGACTATCAGAAGTAACTTCTTCCTCTTCGATCTATGGTTTGAGGAAGTGGGGCACAGAGGGACACGAAATCTTGGAGCACCACACAATGCTTCATTGAACATGAATGACTGGCTGGAAAGGTTCTTGAAAGGACCACTAAAGGGAATTTCACCCTGCAAGCTGTTAAAGGAAACATTGAAATAGTTGAGATACCGAAGCTTCTCTAAGGACATCGGAATTGATCCAGATAGATTGTTATTCGAGAGGTCTAGAAATTCCAAACTCGGTATGCTACCAATTGAGTCAGGTATAGATCCTTGTAGCTTGTTTTGTGCCAAAGAAAGGTGTATCAGATTTTGCATGTCTCCAATTTCTCTTGGAATACCATTTGAAAATTGATTATGCGAAAGATCTATACGAATTGCAACCTTTAGATTTCCAATTTCTGCAGGTAAAGAACCACTGATGTTGTTAGACGATAAGTCGAGCTCCAGAAGATCTTTGAGGTTACCTAAGCTTAATGGTATATTGGAACTCAATCTGTTGGAATTGAGTTTTATCCCCCTAAGGGAAGTAACATTCCCTAAACATTTAGGAACAAGTCCTGAGAATTGATTTTCACCCAAGTATATGTTACCCAAGTTCTGCAATTTACATAGGCTATCTCCAATAGATCCTTTTAGCCTGTTGTTAGCCAAAGACAATTCCTGAAGCCTGCCTAAGCTGTCAAGTGTCCCGGGAATCGGTCCGGTCAATCTGTTCCCATATAGATACAAGTAGATTAAGCTGCTTAAATTCCCAATATCATTTGGAATATCACCTTTAATTTGGCAGTCAGAAGCCAAAATCTTTTCAAGAGAAGTTGAAAGGTTCCCAACTGAGGCTGGAAGCATACCATTTAAAGGGTTAAAGGAAAGACTCAGTTCTTTTAGATTTCTGCAGTTTGTCAACGAAGTTAAGAAGTTAAGTTCTTGAGAAGACTGGTCACTGCTTAAATTGTTTTCCATCAAGTTTAGGGTCTCTAGGAGTGTCAAATTTCCAAGAGAGTTGGGAATCGAGCCGGAAAGTTTGTTCAGTGAAAGGTCTAGAACAGTTAGTTTTGAACAATTTGAGAGAGAATGAGGCATAGTCCCAGCAAGGTTCGTTAGGCCACCTAGATAAAGAAGTTCAATGTTGGGAAGCATAGAACCTATATTCGATGGGAGGGTTCCCGATAGAGTACTATCTGTAAGATCAATCAATCTCAGTCCTGAGATGTTGAAAATCCCCATAGGAAATGAACCACTGAATCTGTTACTCCCCAAATCAATGTCCACCAACTCAATGAGATTGCTTACCTCTTTTGGTATTTCACCTGCCAAAGTTATATAGTACTAATGATCTTTAGCTAGGTATTTTAACGTAGAAAACATTTACTATATTTTATTGTCTGCATACCTGTAAGCCTGTTTTGACCAAGATATAGACCTTGAAGCATAGTAAGATTTCCAATCTCCCTCGATAAGGATCCAGTAAGATTGTTGTTTTGCAGTGACAAAAGTTGTAGTGAGGAAATATTGAATATGGACTTGGGTATAGAGCCTGTAAGCTGGTTTCTTTCCATGCCTATCATCACCAAATTAACAAGATTCCCAATTTCCTGTGGTATTTCCCCTGCAATCATGTGACAGCATCTTGTATAAGTAGCTTAAAAAAGCAAAAAAGGAAGATTTCATACAAAATAGAAGACCTTGTATCATACCTGTGAAAAGGTTAAAACCAAGATATAAGGTCTGCAAGTTACTTAACATGCCAATTTCACTATGTATGGGTCCATCAAATTCATTATTCGATAGAGACAATAGCTGAAGTTCGTAACATCTTGACAAGCTTTGTGGCATATGACCTTGTAGCTTATTAAAAGAAAGATAAAGCCCTTTGAGTATCGGAAGACGCTCACATAAATCAGTAGGGAGGTCACCAGATAAACCATTTTGGGAAAATCCAATAGTCTCAAGTGTGGAAATATTGAAAATTGAGAACGGTATAGAACCTGTAAGCTGATTAGTTTCTATAGTCAACCAGATCAGGTTGTGAAGATCACCGATCTCATTTGGGATGTTTCCATGAAGGAAATTGTTAGAAAGAATCAACTTTTCCAGCTTTGTGGCATTTGAGAAGGATGGAGGAACAGAACCAGTAAGATTGTTATTTCCCAGGTTTAAGCCCCTCAAATTCTTAAGATTTCCAATGTCTCTTGGGATGTTTCCCTCTAAAGCATTGAAGGCTAAATCCAAAGCTTCAAGATTGGAAATGTTAGAAAGTGAAGACGGGATTAAACCAGTAAAACTATTATTCTTAAGAGTAAGAACTTGAAGTTGAGCTAAGAAACCGAACCAAGAAGGAACTTCACCTCTAAACTTGTTATAACTCAATCTCATAAGCTTCAATCTACGCAAACGAACCATTTCTTGAGGCAGATTGCCATAGAAATTGTTGCTTGTCAAGTCAAGAGAAACAAGAAATGTGAGGTTCCCAAAAAGTTGTGGGATGGTTCCTGTTATACCCATGTTGGAGATATTCAAGGAAGTAACTCTATTGTGCCTAGAGCCACAAGTGACTCCAATCCAATTGCAAACAGAAGTGTCCTGAGACCAGCTTTTGGACAAGAGCTGAAAAGGGTCAGAAATGATCTGAGATTTCAAGGAAAGAAGCGCGAACTGATCAGTTGTAATATTGGTTTCTGTCTTGATAGCTAAGCTAGTTACTATACATTGAAGTAACAAAAATGCTAATTGAGAATAGAACAAGGATTTCTCCATGAGTGTCATTGCTTTGAAAAAAATTGAACTTGGTTATTTGAATTAGTGCAATGAGGATTTGGGATATATATTAAAATGTTTCTTCTCAATGAGTTTTACTTAGTAATGTTTGAATATGTCTCATTCTTCACAGAATTAGATTGGACTTCCGTTTTAAACGGTATCTTTTTAATAAATAAATAAATTTCCCATCTAGTATCCAGAGTCCACATTGGAGTGACTAAATTCGGATCCCGCACTGTAGAGCTCATTCGGAATGACGCTTTCAACATAATTTTCTCCATATCCAGGGCGTCGAACCAAGACATCTGATTAAAGGTGGAGTAGTCTCATCACTGCACCACAATCCATGTTGATCATTTTAAACGGTATCTTGAAAGACTTTGACATAATTGGTTTGTAGGGTATACTTCTTGGGGTGAATTTTCACAACTGCAGCAGTGATAGAGATTATTTGAGGGAAAAAAAACAAAACTACATAAATGGGGAAGATAATCACTCCTGAAGTCAAGTAAGCGCTGCAGAACAGTCAAACGGGAACTTTCGATTCATTAAATATGACGATTGTAACCGGCCTTAGTACTCTGTTGAATCTGATAAAAAACTACTTAAAGTGGCAGATTAGGATTTGAAATTTATGAGTTTTCAATAATTTGCTAAGCTTTTTGTTATTGGATTTTCAATAGATATTTCTTATATATTTAATAAATTTCCCAATATAAATATAGATTTTGCGCAAAAAGCTACTAAGTTTTGGAACCCATACCTGATACTCTACATCCGCCTTTCTTCTATGCACCCAATATCTCCGGTAGGTATAACTAATCATGCATTACTAATATCTGCATATCTTAAACCAACAATGAAATGACTCCTAAGGGGTTGTTTGGTAGGATTTTAGATGTGAATTATGCAAGTATTAAAAATACCACGTTTGATAATTAATTAGGAGGTAAGTTATTCATATATAAAACTAATATGATGTTTGGTTTGAAATTTAAAAACAAGCATAACTAATACATGAATAACTATATTTTGTATAACTGATACATGTATAAAACAATACATAGATTTTATCATAACTTACACATGCAAGTATTTGTTATGGGGTGTTAGTTATTCCATCTTCTACTCCGTATAAAATAATAACCAATTTTCTCATAACTTATGCATGTATTAGTTATGTCGATTTTTAAATTGTAAATTAAAAGTTACTTGCTTCTTTACTGACTACCAAACGAACTCTAAATGCTTACATCCATTATAATGAAGAATTTAAGCAGTTGCCCACTGACTGCTTTAGAGTCAATTAAGAAAAGCCAAACGAACTCTAAATGCTTACATTCATTATAATTAAGAATTTAAGCAGTCGCCCACTTTAGAGTCAATTAAGAAAAATGGAGGAAGGTGACAGAAAATGATGATATATACACGTTGACTTATTTGTACGCTCACTATTCCAAGAAAGATAATGGAGTCGAGAGAGTTCGTTTGAAACATCTAATTGAACATGTCTCTGTACTCTATCTATCCCTAATTACTTATCCATTTTTTAATTGATACATTTATTAAGAAAATAATAATTGATATAGTGAGTTTACTTGTTTACCCCTATTAATTATGATGTGGATGAATTAAAAACTTAAGATTTTCAAGAAGTTCTACATTTTTCAAAGTTATAAATTGAGGGTATAATAGATAAATTTTTTTTATCATTTCTTGATTTATCAAAATGGACAAGTAATTAGGGACAACTAAAAAAGAAAAAATAAACAAGTAATTAGGGATAGATGAATAGTTCATAACTAATACATGTATGCAAGATAAAATGTGGAAAAAATAATACATATATAACTATACTGCATAATTAATACATAGATTCGCTCATAACTTATCCCTATATCACTAATAATTGGGTAACTCTATTTTCAAAATGACAAAAAGGTACTCATTGTTAATGTGTTGCTAGTGTTCAATCAGGGGCATTTAAGGAAAACAAAAAAAAATGGGGATTGGGTATCATGTTCGTATCCCTCCATCTTTTGTACTGTTCATCATTCAATCAACAACAGTTGCTGAATCCTTCATCCATTCTGTTTTCTCTTCCCTTTAATTGCATAAATATCAAATGACTCATTCTCTAGCTTTAACTTCTACAGCCCTAATTCGATACGGCATTGGTCCAAAAATTGGGGATTTACCTAGGGCAAATGAGCCATCGAGATCATCTTCAAGATTATTCAGAATTCATGCTGTGCAAGATAATGGAGGAGGGCCTCGGAGGCTGATTGATATTATTCGCATTGTTCCTGAGATTTCGAGAAATTATTTCAAAACTCCTTCACGGAGGGCACTTTTTGGAGGTATATCATTACTGGGTGGATTTTATGTGGCGCAGACAATTTCTCTATCTTTTGGAGCTTTAGGAGTGAATGATGTGATTGCTGCTGTAGTTTGTGTCTTAATTACTGAGTATGTGACGCGATTCTACTACACTCGGCCTAAGGTGACTTTTGCGATTGCTCTTTTGAACAACTTCAAGATGGGTTTTACGTATGGTCTGTTCATCGATGCCTTCAAACTTGCCAGCTGAATTAATTGCAACAGTTTTGCAGCAGTAAGTAATTTTTGTGTGCAGTTTCCTCTTTTGGGCTGTTTGTGGATATACAAGTCATAGAAATAGCGAAGTTCTTATTTCAACTGTGTTGATGTTGTCTCATCTTTCAGAAAAATGATGTGAGAGTAACTCATTTCTTGTGTCTTGAAATCTTATAATCACCTTGGTTTGCTTACTGTGCTTTGGGAGTTGATGGAAGTTAAAGCATTACTCAGTACAAGTTCAAGAAGTAAAAAGTTTTTATTTTTTTTACCCTCTTAGGAGCTACCACTTTTTTCCTGCCAGTGTGCTAACCATTTGAGCAACCCCTCTTTCCAAGAAGTAAAAAAGTGATGCCAAAATGGAGGAATTTTTAAGTGAATGACTTAATCTTCTTTGAGATATACACTTATCTTATTTATATGCCCAGAAGATGAGCTCTAAAGAACATCTCTTTTATAGAGAATTGGGTAAAAATTGAAGAAGTAGAATCTTGGAGAGCCTTTAATAGGATTTAATTTTTCAGTCCCAAGACATGTGATGAAGGTTAAAATGCCTTCACTACCCGCCACTAATGAAGTGAATTCTAAAATGCCCTGATGGGGTTATTTGTACTCCAATTACTATGAAAATAACTCTAGAATAACATCCTTTTCTTTTTGCTAATCAGCATCCGTTAAGATTTTTTTTTTTCATGAATAAAGTCACAGAGCCAGGTCTTGAACTTTGATGTCTGAATATCATTTGACTAAAGTTAAGTCTACTGGTTTGTATATAGGGTCCGGCAAGATTTTGCCGAACTTGTGATCTTTCTCAGAGTGTACTGTGTTGTTCAAGAAGCTGTATAACCTGCTTTCAATATTCATTAGTTGTTTCGTATGAGAAGTAGTTTTCTTCTATGGTTTTTGGTAATATGAGATATTGTTTCTTGAGACGTCTATGAATACTAGGTTTGTTGCACGTGTGTTGCACGTGAAAATCAAACCATGTACCACACTATTTTTAAAAATAATATGAATATTGCTAAATAAAAATTTAGTCACTCTTAAAATCTCTTAGTTACAGCTCTTAAATAAACTTTCTACTCCCTTCCCCATAGTGCATTACTTTGTTATTATTGTTTTATAGGTGTTCTTACTTTTAATATAATATAATATAAATAAATATTGATATCAAATATAGAAGATATACTAAATTGGATGTTTTAGCTGGAGTATTAGATTAATTTAACATTCATGTTATGGAGTGTTCTAATTTCACTGAACTTTGAGATTGTCAACGTTTGTAAATCAAACTTGAGGTTTTTAGAAGAGAAGAATAGAAAACATAAAAAAGCGTAGTTTAAAAATGTGAGGAAACCCCTCCATTTATAGTTAAAAATGTGTAGTATTAGTATGTGCATATTGTTTCTTATCATAAAAATATAGAAGATATACTAAATTGAGTGTTTTAAGAATAATAATAATAATATTTATTTTAATTGTAGTTTAAAAATTTGATGAAGCCCCTCTTTTTACAGCCAACAAAGGGTAGTGTATGAAAAACTGCTTTTGGTGCCTTATCAAAAAGAAGTCACAACTCTTTAGAAAAGTCAAAACTCTTCAGAAAGGTCAAAACTCATCGGAAAAGTCATAACTCTTCGGAAAAGTCGCAACCCTTCGGAAAAGTCACAACTCTTCGGAGTCGCAATCCTTAGAAAAAGTCACAACTTTTCGGAAAAGTCGCAACCCTATAGAAAAGTCACAACCCTTCAAAAAGGTCACAACTCTTATAACTCTTCGAAAATGTCACAACCATTCAATGTGAAAAGTTGTCTGCCTTTAATATAATATAATATAATATAATACACATAAATAAATATAATACAATATAAAATATAAAAGATATACTACATTTGGTGTTTTAAGTTGGAGGTATTATAATAATTTAACATTTAAGTTATTAATTCATTCTTTTAAGGTAGTATAGATAAAAAAACAGATAGATATAGATTGGTCTAATTTTAATTTGATATGAAATTTTAAAAAATAAAGAAAACTTTTAATTTAAGGATCATATGTAGAATATATAAAAATGTCTTTTAACTTTGTGGTCTTAAAGATGTGTCCTCACCCCCCAAGAAAAAAAGAATATTCTATATTAAACTGAATAAAAATAAAAGTACAACAAATAAATTGAAAACAAAATAGTACTTATTAAATGTAGTTTGGATTCTTCAAACAAGTTTTTGATCAAATACTTTTTCTCCAAATGTTCGAAACTTTTCAGATTCTGAACACCAAGTTGTAGTTTGTGCAATGGAAAATCATTGAACTTCTTGTCAAGTAAGAGTTGATGCAAAAGTATATTTTATGGCTATGAAAATAAGTGCATATTAATTATCACGATACTCTTCTCGTTTGAAGTTGAGTTATTTCATTCTCCTTGTTGCATCAATTTTTATTGATCTATCTAATTTACCCACAAAAAAATATTGTAATTGCATAATCAAACAACTCTCACAATCTTCCTTGTTTTAAGTAGAAGAATAGAAAACTTACAAAATTCGTAGTTTAAAAGTGTGAGAAACCCCCTCTATTTATAGACAACAAAGGATAGTATGAAAAGGTGCTTATCGTGTCTTTTCAGATAAGTCACAACCCTTCAGAAAAATCACAACTTTTCGAAAATGTAATAACTCATCGAAAAAGTCACAACTCTATAAAAAAAAGTCACAACCTTTCGGAAAAGTCACTACCCATCAATGTGAAAAGGTGTCTGCTTTTAATATAATATAGTGTATATAAATATAATATTAAATATATAATATATAATAAATTGGGTGTTTTAAGTTGAGGTATTATAATAATTTAACATTCAAGTTAGGGAGTTCATGCTTTTAAGGTAGTATAGATATAGATAGATAGATTGCAGCCTTGGAGTTTTTAATAACTGGACCAAAGAACTTTTCAATAAGTTTGATGATAAACTTACATCTAGAAGATCTTTGAGATTACAAAGGCTTCTTGGTACACTTAAAGTTAACCTATTTGAATCCAAGTAAAACTTTTTTAGAGAAAATTCAATTTCCCAAGGCATCCGGGAATTGGACCAACTATTTGATCTCTACTCAATACAGTTCACCCTGATTTTGCAACAGACAGAGACTATTAAATGGAGAGTGAAGCTTTTGTTTTAGTTATGGGATTAATGGAAAGATATCCCTGGGTTTTAGTTATGAGATTAGTGCAGATATTACTAATATACTGGACCACAAAGAAAGTGAAGCTTTTGTATTTGCAGAGTGTGATTATGGTAGCTGTCATGCCGTCTTTGTCGGTGAATGGGAACTATTGAAAAATGAAATAAGAAACTTTGCAGCTGTTAAGGGGTCAATATTGGATGAATTAAGAAAGTAAGAAACCTAAGCCAAATGATGTACAAATGAAGTTAAAATTGTTTCTAAATTCTTATGTATGCTCATTGACTGCTATTTGGTGTTCCAGGCAATGTTGGATTTTTACCGGAAGTCATTGGATTTGAGTTGCCAAGTGTTATTGATTGAGCGGGTGATCTAAGTTGTTGGAAAAAGGACTTTTCGGTCTTTTAGTTTTTTGTTATTCACCAATTAGAACCCACATTCAACATTTGGGGTTTAAGTCTCAATCCCAATTGTGACCTGTGAGAGTGAAAAATATGGATTGCATTTGTGCTTTCAATCTACAGTCGAGCTGTTCATTTTGAAAACTCTGTTCGACTTGGTAACTAAAAGAGCCTAAGCTTGTAGTTCAACATTTTACTGCTCTTCATAGACTATTGAAGCTGCTTTCTCAATAATAATTCATGATCACCGGTATTATACTTTAGTATACATCTTATATATTAAATTTGTTACGTAAACATACTCAAACTTGAAACATGCACAAGAGGAAGGCACAAGAAATAAGAGAAGTCCGAATCTCAGACCAAATGTTTGTTGGCAACTCAATTGGTGTCACCCAAATTTGCCAACGACAGGCATAAAAGGTGGCACTACCTGTACAAAAATTTAAATGACATCAAACTTGAGTTGGCAGTCATTGCAGATAAAAACTCATAGCACACGCAAAAATACACTAATTGTAACGGATACATGAGTTGTTTGCTTCACTTTTCAACATTCATCATAATTTCCAAATGTTGGTCCTCAAGAATTCTTGATTTATGTTACTCGCTAATGAAGTTCTCCTTGATTTAATTATTATTATGTTATTATTATTATTATTATTTTATTTTTTATTTTTATTATTATTATTTGTATGGAAAAAACCCATTTCTACATGGTATAGACAAGACAGTAATCTTTCTATTCCTGAAATGGGAAATAATTTCTCCATATGACATTAGAATGTTTTAAAAAGTTGGATACCTACTGTCGCATAAACCTTGTTACATCATCTGCAGAGACATTCATGCTTGATCTTCTTGATATTTGCCAGGACATCTTTCATGTTGAGCCTCTCATTAGGAGATTCAGCTGTGCAATTCAATGCCAACTCCAAAATAGAGGTCACACAACACAACTTTTTGTCGAAATCAATCTCTTCAGGTTGCAATAAGGTGTCATCAATAATATCATCTGGTGCTACAGGTAGTGAATTACAGACCCAACTCCTCATGTTCAAATTTTCTTGAAACATTTCATCATATGGCCTTTTCCTTGTGAAAGTTTCCATGAGCATAATGCCATAGCTGTACACATCACATCTTCTAGAAACTAATCCAACTGATCCATACTCTGAGATCCAATATTACCAGAGTAATTAGTTTCTTGACGAGCCCGATAAAGAAATGAAAATATTATACATATATGTGTGTGTGTGTGTGTGTATATATATATATATTTGCTAGATATTAAAAATAGTTGAATTTACCTTGAGTAGATAAGGACTTTAAAAACTGAAAGTATAATGGGAATGAAACAAGTGTAAGGCAATCAATTGAAACGATATGGACTTCTAGCAGATTGAAGATGATATTAGACAGATCCAATCTATGAGTTCACTTAGCCGTTTCACTTTCACACATACCTTAAGAGAAGGTAACACTCCTGCTGACATGCTTGCTAACTTGGCTGAATAGTGCAAAATGACTACCTTCTTCACTGAGACTATAAATCTTCCGTTTAAGCCACGTTGAAGAATGATGTAGTTGGCAAGCCTAACATTAGAATCTAAGTGAAGAGAACAACTTTCCTTTTGATCCTGGCCGAGTCTTCTCTGCTTGCTCTAAAATCCTAGAATTTATCTTTTTGTATGCTTAATTGATGTGGGGC
>JAJONR010006050.1:0-32004 GCA_029582245.1 Solanum etuberosum | reverse complement strand
CATTTGACCTAAATTTCAGAGAAATATTTTAAAAGGAACTTACGATAACTTTCGCCAACTTTTATTTTGCAACTTACCTAACTTAAAAACTTGAGATACAACTCTTGAACACATAAAATATGACATACGACATCATTATTAATTCATTACTCACCCTCTTTGTTTTTCCAAGAAGGTATGAGTTAAATTAGTGTTCCAAAAATTCGGGGTGTTACACCAAGTCTATAAAAAATTGATAAAATTACCTGTTTAAAACTAATTTGTAGTCGTCGAAAATAAGCCACGAAGGGCTATTTGGCGGAGTAAGTCGAGCTCGCCGAACCACTCGGTGAGCCGCCCATTGATCTCTTCCATCGCCTTTTTTGTCTTGGCACTCAGCATCGTCAAGTCCTGTAACTTTGGGTTATCTCTCTTTGCATCACAGAACTACTCAACGATCCGCCAACTGCTTCTTTTCGTCGCTGACTTGGTTCTTTCCTTCAGGGCTTGGCACACTAGAACTTTAGGCGGTTTGATATCTACTCGGCGATTCGCCAAATGACCTTGGCGATCACCATGCTTGCCTTTCTTCATTTCTTCAGCTTGTTTTGTTCCTTTTTGCCTGTTAGTGTCCTTGCTTTGCTCCTCAATCCATATTCCTGAAAATCAAGGCATTAACATCAGTTTATAACATAACTTAGGAATTTGAGGACACTAAATCTATCAAAACAAAGCCCTAAATGAGTCCAAATCTCGGACCCATCAACACCCCAACTTAAACTTTTGCTTGTCCTTAAGTAAAACTCAAGTTCAGCAGTTCAAAAAGGATGCCTCAAACAATGCTACATAAGACTCAACATGAATGCACACAACAAGACTCAACTTACTTATGCAATGATCAATTGTGCACTCAAAGATTCAATTTGTGACTCACCATTATCAAAGTTCACAATACATGCTTCAAATGCAAGTTCAAGCTTAACACGGGTACTCAAATGCCCTCACAACAAAGATGATTCCATATTCACACAAAGTTCTACAACAATTGATAGTTCCGTAATCACATACAACTCTCACACTCACAAAAATGAACACATGTATGACTTCACCCATAGGGTTGCCCTTATTTTCCAATCAACACTCGTTTAAGCTCACTCAAGATCACAAAGGTCTTTTCAAGGCTTTTAATAGGGATGAGTGTACATGTATGGTCATTTAGGCTCAGTGGCTTTCACCCTCATGAAGTGTGTCCTGAACATCACATTCCTCCTTTTCTTTAACATTTCAAACATGCTCATAATCCACCCCATTATTCAACTTCTTATGAATTACCGGACACCCCATTTCTTTTGCAATTTTCATCACTTATTTCACAACTTTTTCATTCTTTTTCATTGCTTCTTTTCTCTTTTATCTTTTTTTTAACATGGAGGGGTTCCATCTTTTTCAAAACCATTCTCAAAGGGGGATTTTTCACACATCTTGAATTACCTTCTCTTTTCACCACACCCCCAACTTAGGCTTTTGGCCTAAGTTGGCTATTCAAACAAAACTACACTTCATGAGAGTTATGGGTGAATGGATAAAGAGGGGTCACAATTTTTCAAGTTTCTTCCAAGAAAAGGGTAAGGCTCAATAGGGTTCAAGCAAGGTTCACACATCTCACAAGGTTGGCCACAAAAGAGGTATATTGTCAATATGTTTCACTCTTCAAAATCGTTGCCTAAGATCATTTCAAGTGCTTTCCTCACTTAGTCAACCGGACCAACGGGGAAAATTCTAGGTGTTATCACACAATGGTTCAAAGTAAGCTCATCACACAAGGCATTTGCATCAATATCAAACAAGACTCCACACTTTCAAGCTAGTGTGCAATGTTCATCACAAGAGACTTATTTGATAACCGGCTAGTCACAACGAGATGCTAAAAGTTCACACATTATCTATGCAACTTCATTGGCCTCATCGTAGCCGCACATTCATTTCATTCAATTAAGAGAACTATTTAGGTCATCGGTATTGATCACCACCGACACTCAAATTTGCACAAGAACAACCACATTCATACACAAAAGAGGTGGCACAACATTTAAAAATAGGTCAAAACCATTTCCATTCAAAACAAGGAGCCACAAGCTTAAACATCCACAAGATTTAGATTCAAACACAATTATAGATCACAAAACCCACTACACAAATAAAAATTCAATCACAAGAGGTAGGTATGGAAATACCTCACCCCATCCACAAAAGAAAAGCAGTTGTCCTCAAATGCAACTAAAATAACATCAATCAATAAAAACAACAGAGAGGGAGGTAAAAAATGATCCTATCTACTCAGTCGTTTCATCTTTCGGGGCATCAGTGCCCGGTGTAGCATCCACACTAGCTCCACTGGAGCCTGCCATAGAAGTATCCCTCAAGGAGGCATGTCGGGCAGTCTCAATCATGGAACCCTCTAGGTCGGCCAGATCATCATAGACAGCTGCATCTCGCTCCTCATCGGTCTCGGCCTCAGACTCATCAGCAACAACATCCTCCATAATATCATCTCCGATGGTGGCCGGAGGTACCTCAGCATGGGCTGGAATCTCAGCACTCAGAAACCTCGGCTTTCAAAGCCGTAACCTCAGTAGTCACCCCTTGTCCTCTATCACAAGTCACTACTCTCGTAGTCAGAGCATCAATGGCAACCTGAAGAGGTGTGAGTGCAGCTGTGATGGCTCGCTCAATCATCCAAGGCTCCTCGGCCTCCAGCCGGGAAGCCCGCACATCGGCAGAATGGGCTAGGTACCCCATCTTGAGGAGCATGGCTTGAGTGATCGGATGCCTGGAGGCAGTGGTATATGAAGCAGCTCTAGGAGGATGGGAAGGAGTGGAAATAGATGTACCTGAAGGACTGGAGGCCGGAGTAGGCAAAGATGCCTCTACAGGTATATAATCAACATCAACCTCCAGGGATGTGTCCACCAGAGATGCTCTCCTCCTATCCGCCTCGTTCCATGTGTACTCAGCCTCTATGCGCTGGATGTCGGTGGAGGATGTGGGTGTGACCTCAACATCCCTCTTCTCGTTAAAAGGAACTCCAGCCCGCCGACACAACTCTGTAATAAGAACTGTGAATGGAAGGGACGTCTGGTGTTGTTTGGCCCTCATGGCCATCTCTTACTCTATGATTAATCCTAAGTTTAGAATCTTCTGGCCATAAGAGAGCAGAGACAGGCCGCCTTTGGGTGGCGGAGAATGGACTCGTTCTGTGACAGCATGATAGAGCTGCTAATGAATCCAAACCAGTACTGAGCTGCTATGTTCAGATCCTTCTTCTCAATAGGTGCTCCGGCCTCAATCCACCTCGGGGTGGTGTAAGAAATGAGGGGAGCTAGCCAGCCATTTAGGTCATCCAGAGTCTGTGTAGTCATCAACATCTGGTACTCATGCTCAACAACTACAGCCCTATCAAATACAATATTGATGTCATCGCTGCTGCATCTCACCATCCTCCCTCGAACCATCACAGACTCTAACGATCGAAAGGCACTGGCCTTCTTCTTTCCTTTGGGCACCAGGTCACTATAGTCTGTATAAAATTCCCGGACCCAGGTGGGGATATATGGGCCACGGGGACTGGTGAAGATCTCAAATCGGTGAAACCGAAGAGTGTCCCACACATTCGGGTACCTGTCCACTACTCCATCCGTGGACAATCGCTTCTCCTCGAGAATGGTCCTCAGTCCCTCGGCCTTTAACCGATTGAGTAACCGGGGAAGAGGACTCTAAAATGGTGCTGCTGGTACCACCGTTTGTGCCAGAGATGGCACTATATCAGCTGCAGGAGGGGTAGACTCTGGGATCCTAGACGGATCTTGGTGAAACCTTGCACAAATCTCTGCTTGCCGGGTCTGTAGTGGTTGGTCATCCTCAGGCTCGGAGAGTGAGACCTGAGAGTCAAAAGATTCCCCATCACTGCCAGAGTTGTGCTCCGGTCTCTCAGCTACGGGAGCTTTGCCCTTGCCTTTGCCTCCCTTCGGAGGTGCTTTCTTGACCTTTTGTGTGGAAGCAGCTGCTCCCTCATTTATTACAATGCCCCGTGCTCATTTGCGGGGCGGCATGCCACTTTCATCTAAGTTGGTCCTAGCCATATCTGCAAAACACATTGAAAATTGTGAGAAATAATTCACGAAAGTTGCAGAACTTATGTTGCAGGAAGACTCGCCGAACCAGTCGGTGAGTCACCGAGTCACTTAGGCGAGCTAGATCAGGCTCACCGAAAGGATCAACTAAACAAGTTCTCAGAAATAAGGCATGTTGGCGACACACAGGTCCCTTCGGCGAATTGTCGACGCAACTCGGTGAGCAAAGACTAGCCCACCGAATATTACAGTGCATTTTAGGGGTTAGGGGTGCAGAATGGGCGATCAAAGGAACCTTTCGGTGAGTTGCCGAGTGAACTCGGCTAGCTCAGGCTTCCCGCCGAAAGTTACAGACTCAAACTAGCCAAATAATGAAATTAAAGGAGATCAAAGGAGGACGTTGGCGAACCGCCGAACCGTTTGGTGAGCTTGACCCAGCTCGCCAAACTGCCCAACGTGCCAATTTTCAACCCCGATTTCTAAAATCAAGCCCGCAGCCCCCAGAACCAAAATCAAACACCTACACTATGCAATTAGGACCAGACCCATAAGACCCATGCCTTCGGGGTACTTAGACTTCCCTCGATTTGGCCAAAATTGGCAATTCGACGACTTTCACCCTTAGGAATGGCGTCAAACGCTCCATCATCGGGCAAATTACTTCATTTGGCACAACTTGGGGTTACTTAGAGTTCACCCAACTAGACCCAACACAAAATAACCACAACCCAACAATTATGTACCAATTTTAATGCGTTAAACACGGAGATTCATCAAGTTAAGCATTTAGGCATAATTTCAAATAACAAAATATGCAATCCAACAAATAAAACATGATTTGAACAATTTCCCAACACACAATAATACACAATTACCAATTTCATTTGAGTTCAACCACTAACCATAGGTGCGGGGTTCGAAAAACCAACCTAAGTGCCGAATAGAGAGTTTGAAAAGCTAGGCGATAAAGAAATGTGATTCCGAGCACGAGACCAAACAAAAAAAGCAAATATACTAGTAAAATATTGAAAATCTAAAGTGCGGGTGAGAGTGTACGGGGTTAGAAATGAGAGAATATGAAAGATTTTGAAATTTCAAACCGTTTGGCCTTTTAAAACCTTTCAGTTCGCGGCCCTTTCGGCGGTGTAAGTCATCCGCGCTGAACAATTCGGTGATGCGCCGAGTGGTGAATTACCTCACCGAGTTTTACAGGACCTTCGGTTAATTTGGGGGTCCAAACGGCGGACAAAATCGGGCTCGCCGACCTGTTCGGTGAGTCACCGATTCAGCTATTGGCCCGCCGAGTTTTACAGACTTTCACTTCAGATTTTTGTGGATCCAACGGCGGTCCAAGTCGGGCTCGCCGACCTCTTCAGCGAGTCGCTGACTGGACTCTTGGCTCGCCAACCTGCATTTCTCAAACACATTCCACTTTCAACCTGCACAATCAACAACCGTTATTCAAAATCAAACTTAAAGCATTAAAAACTTGGGTTGCCTCCCAAGAAGCGCCTTAGTTAACGTCGTGGCACGACGAAAATACCCATTCAAGATTCATTCTTGGGGTTTGCCATAGAATCACTAGGCAACCCCCCTAGTTATCTTAGGTTTAGATGAGACGAAATTTGACCCATTTGGGTCTCCAGATGCTTGATAGAGACGGAATGAAAGGTCACCGTCTGGTTAAGAGTCGATACATCTTCTTTCATTTCTTTCAACACTTTATCGGACCCTTCAACCTTGTTAAGAATGCGTGAGAGCATGTCTTCCGTACGACCTCCCTCCGAATCTTTGGGCTTTTGACGCTCATGGGGAGGCACATACCTATCCTTCTCCCCTTCTCTTTCCTTCCAAGAGGCGTTACGATCACGCCACTCTCTGTCACGGTCTCTCCAGCCCTCATCTCTATTCCATCCTTGGTTACCACCCGACCTTGGATAGTTAGCACAATAACCTCCTCCTTGGTTGGCTAGGAAGTTCACTTCCTCGTTGTACACAGCTTCAAATCTTTCATCATCAGGGCTCACTCCACCAACAACCACAACATTTACACTCTTTGAACCAGCATCCATGACGTTCTTAGCCAAGATATCCAGCTGCGTCATCATTTTTGCCATGTTCTGGTCTCTCTCTTGATCTTTTTCGATCTTTTCTTTTTTCAATTTATAAGTGAGAGGAGAGACTTGGTCTTCTCGAGTGTACCATGCCCTTTTTATCTTGGTCATGAAATCAAGGAGTTGGCAAGCTATCGCATAGGGCTGTTGCATTAAACCACCCAGAGAAAGTTGGTCAGCCATCCCTTGTTCACCGAATCGAGGCTTCTATAGAAATATTGCAGCATCACATTATCGGGAAGTCCATGAGTTGGGCATTGCAGCACCATCTTCTTAAACCTCAGCCAAGTCTCATTGATTGGCTCACCTTCCAAACGCTTGAAGCTTTGGATACTATCCCTAAGAGTCATCATCTTCGAAGGGGGAAAGAATCGCACTTGGAATGCAGTAATAATTTCATCCCACGAAGTGATAGAATCTCTTGGCAACTCAGCCAACCACTTGCTTGCCTCTCCCATCAGAGAAAATGGGAACAACCTCAACCAGACCGATTCTTGAGATATGTTCTTAAATGGGAACGTTCCACAGACATCAACAAAATTTCTGATATGCTCATGGGGATCCTCATGAGCTAGCCCACCAAACAAACCTTTCAGTTGAAGGAGCTGAAGCATAGTGCTTGTGATGTGAAATACAGCGTTCCCTTCAGCTGGAGGCATACAGATGGCCCTAACACCACCCATTTGGGCTAGGTCATTGACATCGTTGAGGTTGCCGACATCATCTTGGTGGCCCACTTGACTACCATTACTTCCATTAACGCTCATTTCCTCCTCTGTTTTAACAAGCAACACAAAACCAAAAACAAAAATAAGTAGATTCAACTATAACTACAAAGATCACAATTCAACTTCAATAAAAGAATTTTAAACAACAGCACTCCCCGGCAGCGGCACCATTTTGATTAACGTTTCAAGCACACCTCATCCAATTCTAGGTGCGAACGATCGTTAAGAAGTGTAAAACCCAACAAATGAGTTGGGGTCGAATCCCTATACTTGAAAATCAAGGCATTAACATCAGTTTATAGCATAATTTAGGCATTTGAGTCCAAATCTCGGATTCATTATCCATCCATCTGTGGATGAAATGTTGTGCTAAGATTAACCTGGGTACCAAGACCTTTCAAAAATGATTTCCAGAAATGAGAGGTAAATTGAGGACCTCTATCTGAGATGATAGACAAAGGAACCCCATGCAACCTGACTATCTCATTAATGTAAAGCTTGGCGTAACTCCGCCGAATTTGTAGTCTTGACAGCCAAAAAGTGAGCGGACTTAGTAACTCTATCTACTATTACCCAAAAGGAATCATGTTCTCTGCGAGTACGAGGTAAACCTGTAATGAAGTCCATGTTGATCACTTCCCACTTCCATGTAGGAATGTTAATCTCTTGAGTCATACCTCCTGGTTTCTGATGTTCTACCTTCACCTGCTGATAATTCGAGCACTTAGCCATAAAATCTGCTATATCCCTCTTCATGCCATTCCACCAAAAGACTTCTCGCAGTTTACAGTACATCTTAGTGGAACCTGGATGAATAGAATACCTGGAATTATGGGCTTCTGTAAGGATCTACTGTCTCAACTCACCCAACTTAGAAACACATAAACGACCCTGGTAGCGAAGCACACCATCTCCCCCTTGGGAAAAAACCTCAACTTTCTGCTGGTGAACTGTACCTTTCAACTGAATCAATATAGGGTCACTGTCTTGTTTCTCCTTAACCTCCACTACCAATGAAGATTCTGACCCATTCTGAACTGTTACACCAATATCTGAGATGTTTATATGGCACACTCCTAGGCGAGCAAGCTGGTGAACATCCTTCGCTAATTCCTTCCTTTCTTCCTCAACATGCGCTACACTACCCATAGATAGTCTGCTAAGAGCATCAGCTACAACAATGGCCTTACCAGGATGGTAAAGCACATTCGTATCATAGTCCTTGAGGAATTCCAGCCATCTCCTCTGACGAAGATTCAACTCTTTCTGGGTAAACACATACTGGAGGCTCTTATGATATGTGAACACATCTACGTGAACACCATACAAGTAATGTCTCCAAATCTTGAGGGTAAACACCACAGCTGCAAGCTCGAGGTCATGATTCGGGTAGTTCTTCTCATGCACCTTAAGTTGTCTAGAAGCATAAGCTATAACCTTACCTCGCTGCATCAACACACAACCTAGGCCGACTCTGGATGCATCACAATAGATCACATAACCGTCTGAACCCTCTAGTAGAGTCAAAACAAGAGCGATAGTCAACCTAGTTTTTAGTTCAGATAAGATCTTCTCACACTTATCTTACCACTGGAACTTAACCTTTTTCTGAGTCAACTTAGTCAATGGAGAAGCTATGGATGAAAATCCTTCCACGAACCTTCTGTAATAACCAGCCAAACCCAAGAAACTTCTGATATCTATAGGAGAGGTGGGTCTGGGCCATTTCTTCACTGCCTCAATTTTCTGAGAATCCACTAGGATCCCTTCGCTAGACACTATATGACCAAGGAAAGCAACAGATTGCAACCAAAACTCACATTTGTTAAACTTAGCAAATAACTGGCGATCTTTGATAGTTTGAAGGACAATTCTTAAATGAGTCGCATGTTCTTCCTCATTCCTAGAGTAAATGAGAATATCATCAATAAAGACCATAACGAAAAAGTCCAAATACTGCTTGAATACCTTGTTCATTAAATCCATGAAAGCTGTAGGAGCATTGGTTAGTCCAAATGACATAACTACAAATTCATAATGACCATACCGAGTTGTGAAGGCTATTTTTGGGATGTCACTATCTCGGACTCTGAGCTGATGATAACCGAATCTGAGGTCTATTTTCGAAAAATGACTAGCACCCTGAAGTTTGTCGAACAAGTCATCAATCCTGGGGATAGGGTACTTATTCTTAATTGTGACTTTTTTCAACTGCCGATAGTCAATGCACGTCCAGAGAGAGCCATGTTTCTTTCTCACGAATAAATTGGAGCACCCCATGGCGAAATACTAGGTCTGATGAAGCCCTTATGTAAAAGGTCTTTCAACTGCTCTTTCAATTCCTTAAGCTCAGCTGAAGCCATTCTGTAAGGAGGAATAGAAATAGGTTGGGTATCTGGAAGGAGATCAATTCTGAAGTCTATTTCCCTTTTGAGAGGAATTCCGGAAAGATCTTCTGGAAACACTTTTGGAAACTCACTGACTACAAGAACTGACTCAAGAGGTTGGGTTTTAGAGATGGAATCCTTAACCAAACTAAATGATAGATATACCCCTTGGAAATCATCTTTCTTGCCTTAAGTAGGAAATGAATCAACCCATAGGCACTGAGCTACTACCCTTCCATTCTATGACTGGTTCGCTTGGATACTGAAATCGAACAACCCTGGTTCTACAATCGACTGAGGCATAACAGGAATGTAACCAATCCATGCCTAGAATGATATCAAAGTCTACCATTTCTAACTCTACAAGATCTACTGAAGTGACTTTTTGAAAGACTGAGACATGGCAATTTCTGTATACCCTTCTAGCTATAACTACTGGAGTATAGACTGAAAAGGGTTCTGAAAGAGTTTCTGGACTGACACCGAAGTTCACTGCTATATAAAGAGTTACAAAGTAAAGAGTAGCCCCTGGATCTAACAAAGCATAAAAATCTAAGTGAAAGACTCGTAACGTACCAGTGACCACATCAGGAGAATATTCCTGGTCCTGGCGAGCCTGAAAAGCATACAACCTATTCTGGTGTTGACCGCCACCTGTACTAGATGAAGTACCCTGTTTAGTTGGGCAACCTGCTGGTGCTGCTGGAGCTATAGACTGAGCCCTACTATTGTTACCTCCTTGCCCCTGTTTGGCAGAAGGGCAATTCCTCAACCTATGGCCAGACTGACCATATCCAAAACACCCTTCTTTCCCTACAAGACACTCGCGCGGATGGTTCTTACCATATTTTGGACAACTTGGGTAGGTTCTGCTACCTGAAACACTTCCCTGAGACTTAGAGCCTGGTGCCCTACTTTTCTGATCTTTTCTAAAACTGGGAGATGGAGCACTAGCTGATGAAGGTGCTGGAGCTGAAGACCTTTGCTGAAACTGCGAGAAATTTCCACCACCCAATTTCTGCTAAGAGTCCTCATAATTACCTGTCCTAGCCTTTTTGTTGTCCTTAGCCATTTCCCTAAGCTTATTCCCTCAACCTGCAGAGCATGAGTCATGAGCCTAGAGATATTCATCTCCTCTAACAACACAGCATTTCTACACTATATTTTTACCAAGTCGGACACTCCATACAGAAACGTACTCATCTGTGCCGTCGAATCAACAACCATATGAGGAGCATACCTGGAGAGTTTGGTGAACTTGAGTCCATACTCTTGGACTGACATTGTACCTTGCCTCAAATTTATGAATTCCTGAGCCTTAGCCTCCCTCAACTCTCTCGGGAAGAATCTGTCCAGAAAAGCTCCAGTAAAGTATTCCCAAGTCACAGAAGCTGCATCAGTACCCCTGTTTTCCTTCCATTGAGTGAACCAAATATGAGCTACATCCTTGAGCTGGTAGGATGCCATCTCTACCCTATCATTCCCAATTACCTGCATCACTCCAAATAACTTCTTAACCTCATCGATAAAATTTTGTGGGTCCTCACCAACCTGCGACCCTAGAAACTCTAGTGGGTTCATCCGAATGAAATCACAAACCCTGGCTGCAGCTGACCCATTATTAGCATTGGGAGGAACTGGGGCTGCTGATTGTTCTGGTTAGTCACACTCTAAGCCAAAAGCTGAATCACATTTCGAAACTCTGCATTCGAAACCTCTTGATTTGGGACTGGACGGGCTGCTTTAGCATTTCTGGCATTAGCTCTACGATGAGGCATGATCTGAAATGTATAACGACGAATTAGAAAGTAGATCATGCTCTACGAGGATGCATGAGTCATGTGCCTAGAGATGTTCATCTCATCTAACAACATAGCATTTCTTCACTCTGTTTTTACCAAGTCGGACACTCCATACATAAACTTACTCATCTGTGCCCTTGAATCAACAACCATATGAGGAGCATTCCTGGAGAGTTGGGTCAACTTGAGTCCGTACTCTTGGACTGACATTGTACCTTGCCTTTAATTCATGAATTCCTGAGCCTTAGCCTCCCTCAACTCTCTCAGGAAGAATCTGTCAAGAAAAGCTCCAGTAACGTATTCCTAAGTCACAGGAGATGCATCAGTACCCCTGCTTTCCTTCTATTGAGTGAACCAAATGTGAGCTACATCCTTGAGCTGGTAGGATGCCAACTCTACCCTATCATTCTCAGTTACCTGCATCACCCCAAAGATCTTCTTAACCTCATCGATAAAATTATGTGGGTCCTCACCAACCTGCGGCCTTAGAAACTCTAGTGGGTTCATCCGAATGAAATCACAAACCCTGGCTGCAGCTGACCCATTATTAGCATTGGGAGGAACTGAGGCCTGCTGATCGTTCTGGTTAGTCACACTTTGAGCCAAAAGTTGAATCGCATTCCAAAACTCTGCATTCGAAACCTCTTGATCTGGGCCTGGAGGAGCTGCATTAGCATTCCTGGTGTTAGCTCTATGAGGAGGCATGATCTGAAATGCATAACGATGAGTTAGAAGGTAGATCATACCCACGCATGATAAGAATAGCAAAGAAAGTGAAGTTTTCCTATAACACTTCATAGCCTCCTTCTCATTATATGTGGTGCACTTCACACCCATGAAAGAGACTCTACTTAGTGCGGCTTTTCATACATCCTAGGACACTTGAACCTAATGCTCTGATACCGAGTTTGTCATGCCCCGAGGCTACCCCTTTGGCATAAATACGGGACCTAGGATCGCGAGTGACCTCAAGCTAACCCTGAGCTGGCATATCATAAGCATACTTAAAAGAATTACTTTGCGGAAGCATAAGACATGAGGTATACTAAATGATGGGAAATACCCAATCTATGTCTGAATATATAAATAATGAGAAAGAGTTTAGAATACTGAACTATAGCTCAAAAGCTAAAACTGAATCTGTCTATGTCTGAAATAAGCCTCTAACTGACTAGAGATGCTAGGACATGTCCCCAACTAACTCTAGTAAAAACTGAAACTAAAATAAAAGACTGAAATAGGAAACATGTCTATTGTCCTCGAATAATGAGGACTCACCACTGAAGCTGTTGAACTAGAGATCAGGAACCGATCTATACGTGATCTGGATGCTGAGGACCTGAACCTACATTACGAGAAGATGTAGCGCACAGTATGCGTCAGTACTTGAAAGGTACTGAGCATGCATGATAGAATAAAGCTGAACAATATATATAAACTGAAGAAACGTACTGAACAATGATATAATCTGAACATGGTGGAAATACTGATATATACTGAAACGAACTGAACTGAATGCAATGATCAAGTAAATAACATGCTAAAACTGAATACTGAAGTACAACTGAGAAACCTGGTCAAATGCATAAAAAATTGACTGTGGGAGCTACTAATAACCGACATAAAACCACGTGAGCTAAATGTGGAGTCCGATGTATACGCCCTATCGAGAGGACCCAATATACCTTGCCAAGGTTATAGAGGCATGACTGGCGTAATCACAAAATGTAATGCCCACATAGGGGACTTATAAACCTATGGGGGCACGTAGTTCTGGGACTATGAGGGTGACTGACCCTAGTCCAACTCGGTGTTAAGCATACTCCCAATAGAATGTATAAATTACAACATATTTGAAATAAACTGGATAGCTCGAGATTCTGACATGCTAACTGAAAAAGCAACAATGTAATACTAATAATGAGACATTCAATATCTGAGGCATGTATATCTGTTTAAACTGACCTAGCTAGTGTAATTCATGAACTAAAGGAATCTACACAACTAGGGTTCTGAATATCATTCAAGGAACTAAGAAACAATATGATAATCTGATTTTTGATCATTCTAACAACTAAAACCCAACAATTTCTAACATTCAAGAAAACCCTAGCTCTAGATAATATGAAGGGAATCAAGAATTAGACTGAATTCTAGGGACCTAATGGGTGAAAGGAACCCATTAGTGAAATCCCACATACCTGGTGATGAATTTAACGGAGAAATCTTTCGATTTTGGGGCTGGAACTGAAGAAAGCTTGTTGCGTTCTTGGAAGGCCTTTGGTCGACTCTTTCTCCTCTCTGCGATCTAAGTTTTGTGAATTTTTGTGACTGATTCATTAGGGAAAGATTTGATTAAGTTACTAGGCTAAAACTGACAAAAACCACGTAGTTTAGGGGTCCAACACACGTGGGAAGGGACCAAAACGACCCCAACTTAAAATCTATCGGGGCCACCGATGAACCGTGGACAGACCGACGGTCCGTCCTGGCAGGCGTCGACTGGGGTTCTGTGGGCTGGAAACTGGGGGTCTGAACCACGGACCGTGGTCCCTCTACGGTCCGTGGGTCCGGCCGTTGGTCGACCCTTGGCAGATTTTTCCTGGGTTTCTGGGAGGGGGTTGCAGGTGGCCAACCACAGACCCCACCTATGGTCGGTGGGTCACCCTACGGTCCGTAGGTGGCACCCGTCGGTGGCGCCTGCAACTTATGAAAATCTTCTGGTTTGTCTGTTTTCGGATACGGGGTGTTACAGGTTCACCGCCCGTTAAGGGCATCATGAGACCATCCAGGACTGCCCCTAGGCAGGAGTCTCCTGGACGGCCCGTGGTAAGTTGGACGGCCTGTCTAGGGGTCCGTACAAGTCACCCAGATAGTGAGGTTTCACCCAAGGTCACGGTGAAGGACCATGAACTCCTAAATGGTCCGTGAAGCTTCACACGGATCGTGAAGTCGTCTGTGAAAGAGACTTAGCAGACTTTGAATTTTGGGTCAACTTTAAATGATCATATATCTCAGCACAAAATGAATTAGGTGGCCCATGACCTATCAAATTAAAGGTCTTTGAGTCTTCTTTCCAACTACACCAAGTTTGCTTTATTCCAAGCCCAGAGTAAGAAGTTATTCCCGTTTTAGGGAAGCGTTAGAAGCTTCGTGAAGCCTCTCTTGTGAGGCACCTCGTCAGTTTTTAAGTTAGGGTAATTGTGATCTTTTCCCAAAGTGTTTGGTACCCACACTACATCGTTTTAAACCCTATTTCAAGACCTATATAAGTGAATTAAGCCCTAAAACTACCAATTTCAATTCATTTTTCCTAAATTCCCTAAACTTGACTAAATTCATCCTCTTCAAAAATCTTCTCTCTATATAAAAAAAGAAGAATAAGCTAGGGTTCTTCAAGTTCAAGTCTCCTTTCTTCATCATTGCTTAGGGCTTAAATCAAGGTATGTAGGGAGTTAATCAATGGGTTCAATTCACCCATTGAGCCCCTAAAGTTTCCTCAATTCTTCAATCAATTGCCCAAGATTTGATTAGATTTTCACTCAATTCCTCATGAGTTCTATTTGTATGGATTCAATTGCTTTATTATGATCTGATTTTGATGATTTGGACTTAATTGCATGCTTTTAAACCAATTCCATGTGAACCCATGAATTGATCTATGAACTTTGACTATGAACCCTAATTTACATGAATCTATAAAGAAGCTTGAATCTATGAATGCATTTGTATGAAATAGTGCCTATTTTCATGAAATCACTGTTTATGACTCAAGTAAAGATTATAGATGAATATGTATCTATATGTTCTATGAAGCTTGGCTACATGATATGAATGACATCTATATTTTCCCTTAATATTTTTCGAGCTATTTTCCTAAATTAGGTCTTGATTAGTATGGTATCTGGATATGCCATCAACGATTATAGATCATGCTTTCAAAACTATTTCCATTAGTAGTAGGGCATTTCTAGCATGAAGTGAATGACTATAAGCCTTAAAAGCTATTATGAAAAGATCATGGATGGTGAAAGGTTTTCTCACGAATGGTCTAAGGAGCTACTCTATGATGTTTCTAGATTGGATTGGTTGCTTAGTTGTGCCTTTCCATCGATGATGAAAAGAATATGATTAAAGACTATTCCATGAAATTTTTGCTTAGCACCGAGTGGACAAGTGGCGATTACCCATGTCCCATAAACTATGTGCCACCATAGGATGATTGTCTTAGATAGACATTAGCTAGTGGATCCACTTTAGCTCAGATTTATGCTCCTTACCATGGAAATTAGGACATCCCTATTCGGTGTGGGACAAACACTAGATTCCATGTTATAGCTCGCATAGTCTATATGTCGGTTAATGATAAACTTCCCACAAAATGAACTAAGTTATTTACTAATGTTTTATGAAGCTTCCTTTATGATTTAAAGATTCATTGATCATGTTCATGATATATGAATTTTCTTAAATAATTTTACTATATTTTAACTTGGTCATGAATTTGATGTTTTCAATTATGTCCCTTATGTTCATGTCTCATATTTTATTGCATTTCCCTCATACTTGGTACATTCTTTGTACTAACGCATACTCTTTCTTACATTGTTTCACTAATGTAGGGTCCGACGCTCCTATTCCGCATCCCCGTGGCTAGTGATCACATTAGTAGCTTTTGAAGATGGGTGAGTCCTCATGTTCCGAGGACCGAACCTTTTATTGCTTATTGTCTTTACTTTTCCATATTGTATGTGATGTATGGGTTACATACCAATCACTCTTGATGTAATAGATGGATTTGAGACTATGTTAGACTTTCACTTCATTTTCTTGTCACACATTTATGAGATAAACTGTCTTTTGAACTCTTTAATTCTATTATCTTGTATGATGTATGCTAAGTGGCTTGTGTAGGGTCTCTCGGGGTCTTATACGCCTTGTCACGTCTAGGGTCTACTTGGGTCGTGACAATCCTAGACCTCCAGTCCTAAACTATCCGACCCTAAATTGGCTAACCCTAAATCATCCAATCCTAAACCACCCAACCCTAAACCCTTCAACTCTAACCCACCAACCCTAAATTATTCAACCCAAAATCCTCCAATCCTAAATCCCTAACCTTAAACTATTCAACCCTAAACCTCCAACCCTAAATACCCTGTAAGATTGATAACACTCAACTACACTTTATCTGATTCTAAGTGTAGGCGGTCGCTAACAAGTATAAACCCAACTTAGAGTTGGGGTCGATCCCACAGAGAGTCATACGGTAAAAAATTCGATTACGAGGTAAAATGGTGTTCTAATCATTTTTAGATGTAGTCATTTTGAAAGAATAAAGTAAATGACTAGGTGTTGACAATCAATGTCAAATGGGGGTATTTGAGTGAACAGTTAACAACTACGAACAACCAGGAGTAAACAAGTAGAGATAATTTCTTGGGGAGTGTGATCAATTGAATGCCAAGTTCGCAAAATGGGTGATTATTATTTACTAGAAGTCGCTGAATCTTTGTTAGTAGGCTAAGATTTAGGTTCAATAGTCATTTCTCAATCAACTATCACGAATTAAACGAGTTCATTCGAACCTCGACAAGCACAACACATATAACAGTCCAATACCTCAATCAATCTACTTTTTCAAGCTAGATTAGTAGGATTGCATTTAGACCCACTTTCTCAAGCTAAGTATACAATAACCCAATCACTACAATCATCAACTAATAGTTTTAACTCTAATACTTCTTTCTCAAGCAAGCTTATAATGCTAAACTAGAATTACATTTGCAACTACAATTCATCAATTAAAACTCAAACTATTAATTAAACCCACTTCAAATCAACAATAAAATCAGTAAATATTAACACCCATAAGCTTATTAAAATATTCAACTACATAATCACACCCCAAGAATGGGGGTTTTAGCCAAACATAATAAAGAGCAAGAAATCGTTACTAACTATGTTTTCCATCAGGTTAGGCAACAATCAACAAGTCTCCAAATGCTCAAATGTAAGTTCAAAATCAAGCAAACCCTAAATCTCTACTCAAAAAGTGCAAATAATATGTTTAGAATGTTGAGGATAAAAAATCCAGAACTGGACAATGTGGGAACTCATTTTCTTTTTTTGAAAATTGCATTTATACATTCCCAGAATTTCAACTTCAGAGTCCACTCGGCGAAATAAGTCGGGCTTCGCCGACCTTGTCAGTGATACGCCGAGTGCCCCTTCCATCGCCTTCTTGGCTTGGTTTTTTACCCTTTCTTTGTTGTAACTTTAGGCGATCAAGGTCGGGCTTGCCGACCTAGTCGGCGACGCGCCAAGTACTCTTCTTCTCGCCTTTTTGGCTTGCCCTTTTTTTTACCCATTCCTCTGTAACTTTTGGCGGGTAAATTGTCATCGCCGAACATTTCGGCGATACCTCGAAATATCCATCCTATCGCCAAGTTGATCATGTCCATGGGCTGGCTTGCTGAAACTTTTGGTGAGCTGAAGGTCCACTCGGCGACTCGTCGAGTGGCTTTGGCGAGTACCAGTCTTGCTTTTCTTCAGCTTCTTCAGCTTTTTCGCTCATTTTTGCCCCGTAATGTCCTTGCCTTGTTTTTTTCTGTCATTACTGCAAATTATCATTTTAACATCAGTTTAGAGCATAAAATAGGCATTGAGGACGCTAAAACTTTGAATAGCACAAGGGTCGTATGTTAAGTTTTGAAGTCAAGAAAATTAGCGAAACTAAGGTCGGGAAAAGTTATTCGAAGTTTCTCTAATAATATTTTCTTAACTTTGGATCAAATGTCTTGGATGTTTTCTCCCAGTAGGCCTCATAGGCCGACTGAGCAAGAAAAGGAAAAGTAATATGAAATGCGAGAATCTAAAACACTACCAGAAATAGGAAATAAAAATCTAACAGTTATGCACACGAGTGTACTAACACGCAAAGAAAAGGAGAATAAATAACTAAATCCAACCGGGCTCCCATAAACCCGATGGGGTACACTCATGCGCAAGCTTAAAGTAAAACCCGAGCGGACTCCGATAAGCCCGGTACAAGGAAGAGTTTAGAATGGAATAAGAAGATCCGATGAAGTTTCCAAGATTTCCACAACTTTCCACGGAATCGAACCAAACCAATTCATATGCCTGAAGCTCATCTAGAATTGATAGGGGTTAAGGAATTGAACCGTATTGAAGATAGAGGATCAAGGACTTGAACCGAGATTTTGAGTAACCGAGGACTTGAACCAAGGCTAAGGATAATCGTGGACTTGAACCACATATAAATATGACCAAGGACTTGAAACAAGGTTAGAGTAGCTATGTACTTGAACCAAGCTATAAGAGGCGGTGGACTTGAACTACGGCTGCAAATGGCGGTGGACTTGAAGCATGGCTGAAGAACGCCAGGACTTGAACCAAGGCTATAATACCAAAGGCGAGGACTTGAACAATGAATAGAGGCGAATCGGCTAGAAATAGGATCAACGGTCAACCGAGCACCACAGGGAGTACCCTGAATCCGAGTGCCATCAATAAATCACTCTAACCCGAACCATATTCAACCCGAATCGACGAGTAACTTCCACACCAAGAATCAGAGACACCGAAACCGATGAATTTAGGGGATTTATGGATGTATGGTTCTAAGAGCGGTGTTACTGCCTAGCTAAGGTCAAATTATCAAACTTAGGTCTGCTATATCAGTCTATAGGGAGCTAAGACATCCGAAGCGACGTCGGGGAGATTACAAGGCCTAACGGCTCCAAAAGGATGCAAGTATATGGCAATCACTAGCTTAAGCCTAGACTAAGGCCAAACATGCTCCAACAATATTCACAAATCACAAATAAGGCACACCACAAGGTGACGATGATCAACAAATACAATAGACATGCTTCAACCACCTGAAATACCCAAAAAATAGCCTAAGGCATGGGTTCTAGGAATTTAACATGATTAACCACTAATTCAACCCCAAATTCATACAAATCAACATACAATTACGTAATCATGCGCAGTCTATAGAAAGGGAAGTCTTAGCCTACCTGTAGGCCGACCGCGCGCGCTCCAAATCACGTTGTCGGAGATTTTCCCTTCCGTACAGCCTCAAAAAGCTTCCACGCTATCAAAAATAGAATCACAACATCAATATGATCGTTTTGACACCAAAATCACATTTTTCGGAGATGGACCCAAAATTGGGTCTAAATCGGGATTGTGGGACCCGCATTAGGAATCCCAAAATAGACTTCGTGAATAGTTTCATTTTACCTCCCTGAACTTGGGTCCCAAAATGAAACATAATTCGGGGCTCAGAACAGCCCAGAATCAGCCCATGCATTTAAATCACCATTAAAGCTAATGAAGGAGAGAGGACAATAGCTAAAACTCGAAAATTATCTCAAACGGAGGTTCCCCCGATAGTCCCCGAGCACTCTAATGCGTAGCCACGCCAATTTCGAGCAATCCACCCTTTGAATCACCTAAAACGGAGCTAAAATGAGAGAGAAATCGTGTTTAGAAAATGAGGGATGAATGCTGATTTTCGACTTTAAATAATGGCAGATCTGGTCGCTAAAAGGACTTCTGATCACTAAAAAAGAAATTTTCTAGTCGCTAAAAGTCTGCACCAGATATTAGTTTTTTTTCTAATTTTTTTTAAAAGTCTCCGAATGGACCGTAGAGATTCATTCGGGACCTGATAAAAAATAAACCAGATATGCTACCCCACTAAATTCGATA
Organism: Solanum etuberosum; assembly: GCA_029582245.1. Lineage (NCBI taxonomy): Eukaryota > Viridiplantae > Streptophyta > Magnoliopsida > Solanales > Solanaceae > Solanum > Solanum etuberosum. Next base: position 12,122 of record JAJONR010006050.1, on the reverse strand, counting down.
TTCCGGACTCAATGGAATTGTCAGATTTTCATAAAAAGATTGCTATGACAGAAATACCCGCTCGAGACCCATTAGGCCTAAAACTCAACTTTTCGCCTAAACACCCAAAAATAAAAAAGAATATCTCAAGACCCAAACGAAAGGTCCTACTAGACCAAAGTCAACATTCTGGAGCTAATGGCGCTGATGAAAATCTCATACGACAACTAATTCTCTGAATGTTGAACAAAGTCAACTCTAGGCCTTTAAGCTTTCCAACATCTCGTCTAAGTGCTCAAACTCACACTAGAAGCCTTAAGACCCGAGCTAAAGGTCCTTATGGACCAAACTCGGTGTTCTGGAGCTAACCGTGCTGACAAAACTTCAATCTGAGCACGTTTACCAAGAATATTGACTAAGGTCATACTTAGGTGAAAGCTTAAAAGCTAAAACGTCTAATGGCACAAACTCGCGCCGAAAGCCTCGAGATTCGAGTTGACCATGCCACTAGCCTAAAATGACCATTCCGGAGCTGATGGACTCGTCAGAGTTCCATTCTGAGGTTGTTTACCTGAAATTTTGACTAAAGTCAACTATACAAGTTTCAAAAGCTCTAAAATAGGGAAACATGCAGAAAACCTAAACGAACAACCAGGAGACCGAACAATCAGTGCCAGCAAGTCATAAATGACTTCGGGTTGCTATATGAATGCTCTAAACGACGAAAAGAATGTATTAAGGAGAAAATGACCTGGAGGGTCCTTATAAGAAGACATGCTCCAACCTCTCTACCACCAGCAGAAGTGAATAAGAAAGGATTACATTGCCAAAGGTTGTGGAATCAACGCCTATAAGTCGAGTCATGAGATCTAAACTGCAAATACTCGACGTCGTGAATCAAGAAATTTGGGTGATATACATATGAAGGCGTTCATCAATCGGTGCTTTAGAGGAATTCTTATGTGCTAGTGTAAAAAGGAATTCAATATTTTGGCAGTAGCCATGAGAAGGAAATAATCTGAAAGCCACTTGACAGTGAGGAGATGACCTTCTTCTTTTTCTTTATTTATTGAATTTTCTCATATTTTTCCTTCTATATCATATATAAACTTTTAGCTTAATATAATTACCAATACGAGGACTATCGACTTCATTTTTAACTTATAATAGAAGGGTCTCCTCTTCCTTCATTTTGTAAGCTTGCTAGCTTACCGGCTAAACCATCATCATGTGCTTGCTCGGTCCCTTTCGTGAGAAGGCGCTTAATCAGATTATGGGTTATATATATTTTGGAAACTAAAAGAGTGGTTGGTTGAAGGGAAAGGGAAGCCAGAAAATCCAGGGAATCGATGTCCCCCAAACCATTAGACTACCAGAGAAGGGGAGCCCAGTAGCTAGTAAGACCCTTCTTTGAAACCAAGGAAATATCCTATCCAATTCCGATATAGGGTAGGATTTACCAGCCGCTAGACATAGTACATAAGCCAACAATAGTATGAATGGGACAGGAACTATTCGAACTCTATAAGGAAAGGTCCTTACAGACGGGGACACCGGTTGATCGCACTGACAGGAGCAAAGGAAGGACACACAAAAAACTGAAAAAAACACCTATTTTTTGTAAAATGTCTCTTAAATACCAAAATAGGGGCAAAAAGATGGTGAAGCTTCATGTACTATTTCCCTAACTCCCTACAGAGGATTCCACAAATATTTTGCATAAATCATCGAGAAGTCATATCACCAAAATATTCATGGGCTAACACACAAAAAACTATAAAAATCGCCTAATTCTTGTAAATTTTCTTCTAAATGCCCAAAATATGTGCAAAGAACGGTGAGGCTTCATGTAATTCCCCCCAAGCTCCCCGCGGAGAGTTCCATAAAGGCTTTGCAAAAATATCATCCATAAGCGATATCAACAAAATATTCATATGCTAACACACAAGAAAAACTGAGAAAATTACCTAATTCCTGTAAAATTGCTCCCAAATGCTCAAAATATGTAGAAAAATAGTGAGGCTTCACATACTTCTCCACCATCTCCCTAGGGAAGTTTCCGTCAAGGTTTTACAACAAAATCATTCGGAAGCCATATTACCAAAATATTCATGAGCTAACACACAGAAAACTAAGAACATCGCCTAATTTCTGTAAAATGATTCCTTAATGCCCAAAATATGTGAAAAAAGGTGAAGATTCACGTACTACTCCCATAACTTTCTACGGAGGGTTTCGTAAAGATTTTGTAAAAAAAATCGTCTGAAAGCCATATCACAAAAATAGTCATGGGCTAACACAAATGAAAAATTGAGAAAATCGCCTAATTTCTTTTGAATGGCCCCTTAATGCCCAAAATATGTTCATGAAATGGTGAGGCTTCACGTATTGCTCCCACAACTCCATATAGAGAGTTCTGTAAAGATTTTACAAAATAATCATTCGAAAGCCATATCACTACACATTCGAAAAACTGAAAAAATTGCTTAATTTCTTTACAATGGCTCCTAAATTCCAAAAATATGCGCAAAAAATGGTGAGGCTTCACGTACTGCTCCACCAACTCTCTACAAAGGGTTCCGTAAATGTGTTGTAAAAAAACATTTGAAAGTAATATCATTAAAACATTCATGGACTCACACAAAAAACTAAGAAAATCACCAAATTCCTGTAAAATGGCTCTCAAATGCCCAAATTATAAGCAAAATATGGTGATTCTTTACGTACTGCTGCTCAACTCCGTACAGAGTGTTCCATAAAGGTTTTACAAAAAAATTGTTTGGAAGATTATCATCAAAATATTCACGGGCTAACACACAGAAAAAATTGAGAAATATCGCCTAATTCCTATAAAATGGCTTTTAAATGACAAAAATATGTGTAGAAAAAGTGAGGCTTCGCGTAATTCTACTCAAAATTCCTACGGACAGTTATGTGAAGATTTTTGCGAAAAAATTACCCAGAAGTCCTATCACTAAAATATTCATGGATTAACACAGTCAAAAAATTGAGAAAATCGCCTAATTTCAGTAAAATGGCTCTTAAATTCCAGAAATATGTGCATTAAATTGTGAGGCTTCATGTAAGGCTCCCCCAACTCCCTATGTAGGCTTTCGTAAAGGTTTTGCAAAAAAAATCGTCAAGAAATCATATCACCAAAATATTAATAGGCTAACACACACAAAAAAACTGAGAAAATTACCTAATTTTTGTAAAATGGCTCCTAAATGCCCAAAATATGTGCAAAAAAAGTGAGGCTTCACGTACTGTTCCACAAACTAACTACTGAGGGTTTCGTAAAGGTTTTGCATAAAAAATCATCCGGAAGCCCTATTACTAAAATATTCATGGGCTAACATACATGAAAAATTGAGATAATAATTTATTTCTAGTAAAATGGCTTTTAAATGACCAAAATATGTGCAAAATTTTTAGTCTTCAAGTACTGCTCCCAACTCCCTACAGTTTGTTCCATAAAGTTTTTTGTAGAAAAATCATCTCAACGCCAAATCACCAAAATATTCATAAGCTTCGACACACGAAAAACTGAGAAAATAGTCTAATTCATATAAAAATGGTTCCTAAATGCCCAAAATATGTGCAAAAAATGGTGAGGCTTCACATACTACTCCCCCAACTCCCTATAGAAGGTTCCATAAAATTTTGCAAAAAATGATCTAGAATCCATATCACCAAAATATTCATGGGTTAATATACACGAAAACTGAAAAAGTTGCCTAATTCTTGTATAACGGCTCTTAAATGCCCAAAATATGTATGAAAATGGTGAGTCATCACGTAATTCTCTCCCAAATCCCTATGGAGGGTTCCAAAAAGGTTCTATAAAAAAATCTTCTGAAAGCCATATCAGCATAATATTCTTGGACAAACACACACGTAAAACTGAAAAACTCACCCAATTCTTATATAATGACTCCTAATGTCACGACCCAAGGTAGCCCCTATGAGTAACATGGCGTATATGACCCCGAGAGGCCCCATACAAACCACTTAGCTTTCATCACAAAAGATAATAGAATAAAGATATTTAAAAGACAGTTTTAACATATAAGAGTTTTATAGAGAAAAACGGAAATCTAAACATCGTCTCAAAGCCATCTAGTACATAAGATTTATCGGGACGTGGCCCATACATCAAGTTCGAAAACTGAAAGTAAAGAAAAAAAGGAAATCAAGCTTGGTCCTCGGAATATGAGGACTCACCCCAACTTCAATCTTCTATATGATATCCTAGCCACGGAAGTGCGAATCTGTAAGGTCGGTCCCTACATTTGGGAAAATGTAGGCAAGAGTATCTATTAGTACAAAATATGTACCAAGTATGATAGCCATGCATAAAACATTTGAAAACATGAGAAAAGGGACATTTTCATATAGTGCAATGACCAAGATAAATCATGAATGTAAAAGAACTCGAAGACATAAGTCATGAAACATGGTCAATGAAAATAGACATCATCTTGAGTCACATGTGAGATACTTATTGAAGTAACCTTAATTCATTATTGTGGGAGATTTACCTTTAACCGACATATAAGACCATGTGAGCTATCAACGTAGAATCTGGTGTCTACCCCACACCGAAAGGGGGTGTCCTACTTGCCAAGGTAAGACCGTGAACTTCTAGCTTATGTGGATCCAATAGCTAATGTCTATCTAATATATCATCCTATGGGGGCACATAGGTATGACATAAAGAAATTGTCTACAAACCCAACCTCTACTAACGGGAGAGCTCCCATCTCAATATCCTCTCAGTGCTAGGCGTATATCCCACAGAATAGTTAATTTCTTAACTTGCCTTTTATTATCCATGGAAGGGAACGTCATCTTGCCAATCCAAGCTAAGTCATATTTCATCCATGGAAAGGTACAATTAAGTAACCAATCCAAGCTAGGTGTCATTAGAATAACTCCTTATCTTTGATTCATTTTAGGTGAGAAGACCTTTCAAACTTAGAATGCTTTATGTGAGAAAATCTTTCACATTCATGCATGAGGTAGTTATGTGAGCAATCCTTTCACAACAATTAACCACAACAACATATATTCTTTTACTCTCAAAGCAATCTACATCATCTCATCAATTCCATAAGAACATGCATAATTCCATAATTCACCTTGCATAGTTCAAAACCCACTTCCAATCATCAATATCTAGAAAACATGGGTTATACATGGGTCATGGGGATTCATCTTAAAATCATGCGATTTCATCAATTCATGCATAAAATTTCATAAATTAATCAAATAAATCAACATTTAAAAGACCCTATGACATTGGCAGAAAATCCTGACTCAATTGAGAATTCTAACTTTGTAAATTGGAGAATTTAGGAACTCCATGGATGAAAACTATCATACCTCAATGCCAAAAGCTTGACTTGAATGGTGGAATTGGAGACTTGACTTGTAAACCCTAGTTTTCTTCTTCAACTTCTGGAGGGAGAAATATTTGAGAGGAAGACTTGTTCTTCTTTTAGGAATTTGAGAGAATGATTTCAATTGGGTAAATTTTGGGGTTCAAATACTTATATAGGGGTTCTAAAAGATGGAAAAATGACATGGTAATGAATTAAAATAATTTGGAGAAAAGACCAAGAAGCCCCTAAAAATAACTGCCTTCACCAATTACGGTGGGGATCTACGATCCGTGGTTCCACCTACGGACCATCCTGGTCGGCCGGAGTTGGTTTCAGAGACTCGATTATTGGACCACGAACGACGGACCCCTTCCTGCAGATCATGGTTCAGGCGATGGGCCGTGGGTCGCGGCCATCGTTCTCGACCTGTGACTCTGAAATTTCTCTAAGTCTGGGACTCACCTACGACACCTATCTACGGCTTGTGGATTGGATGACGGCCCGTCCCGATGGACCGTCACTAAGTATTGGAAGTTTACAACTTTTGGAATCTTGGGATGGCCAACCACGCAGCTAATCTATGGTTCTTGTGTCAGTCCACATGCCATAGGTGGCTCCGTCGGAACTGGCACCAGATTTTTAAAAACTGAAATTTTCTCAATTTTTTGAATCTGAGATGTTACACCTTAATATCCAAAATATATGCAAAATGGGTGAGGCTTCATGTAATGATCCCCCAACTTCCTACTGAGAATTCCGTAAAGGTTTTGAAAAAAATTGCTTTGAAGCCTTGTCACCAAAATAAACATGCGCTAACACACAACAAAAACTAAGAAAATAATTAAAATGGTTCCTAAATGTCCAAAATATGTGAAAAATGGTGAGACTTCGCGTACTTCTCCCCCAACTTTCTACGGAGGGTTCCATAAAAGTTTTGCAAAAAAATAATCCGAAAGTCATATCACCAAAAAATTCATAAGACAACACACACAAAAAAAACTGGAAAATCGCCTAATTCTTGTAAAAAGGGCTTCTAATTGCCCAACTGTGTGTAAAAAATGGTGAGACTTCATGTACTGCTCCCCCAACTCCCTATGGATGGTGCCTTAAACGTTTTGCAAAAAAATCATGGGATAACACACCAAAAACTGAGAAAATTGCCTAATTCTTGTAAAATGACTTCTTAATGTTAAAAATATGTACAAAAAATGGTGAAGCTTAGTAACTAGCCAAACCCAAGAAACTCCTTATATCAGTTGGGGATATGTGTTTGGGCCAATTCTACACTGTCGCAATCTTCTGAGTGTCAACTCGAATTCCTTCGCCAGACACGATGTGGCCTAAGAATTCACGGATTCAAGACAGAACTCACACTTAGAAAACTTGGCATATAACTCTCGATCTTTGAGAGTTTGGAGGACTGTTCTGAGATGATTGGCATGATCCTCCTCATTCCTCGAGTAGATCAGGATGTCATCAATGAATAAAATAACAAACATTTCCAGATATTGCTTAAATACTCTATTCATGAGATCCATGAATGATGTAGGAGCGTTAGTCAAACAAAAGGATAGAACAAGGAACTCATAATGACCATAACGGGTCTTGAATGTTGTCTTCGGGATGTCACTTTCTCTCACTTTCAACTGATGATAGCCAGATCTGAGGTCTATCTTAGTGAAGCAAGTGGCACCATGAAGTTGGTCGAAATGGTCGTCAATTCTCGGAAGGGGATACTTATTCTTAATGGTGACCTTTTTTAATTGGTGGTAATCAATACACATCCTAAGGGAACCATATTTCTTTCTCACGAATAAGACCGGAGCGCCCCAAAGGGAGACACTTGGTCGGATAAAACCCTTATCAAGAAGATCTCTCAATTGCTCTTTTAACTCAGTTGGAGCCATTCTGTATGGCAGAATAGAAATGGGTTGAGTATCGGGAAAAATATCTATTCTGAAGTGTATTTCTATCTCAGGAGGGACTCCGAGAAGATCGTATGGGAAGACCTCTGGAAACTCACTTACAACTGGAACTAACTGAATAGTCGGTATCTCAACACTAGAATCATTAACTAGGACTAAGTAATAGATGCATCCCTTAAAAACTAACTTTCTATCTTTAAGGTATGAAATGAAACGACCCTTAGGCACTGCTGAACTACTCTTCCAGTCTAAAACTGACTCATTAGTAAATTGAAACTTGATTACTCGAGTTCTACAATCAACTAAGGCATAATAAGCATGAAGCCAGTCCATACCTAGAATAACACCAACATCCACCATGTCTAGCTCAACTAAGTCAGCCATGGTGTCTTTGTGATAGACAGAGATGGTACAATCACGATAGACTCTTTCTGCTAGAATAGAACTCAAGAAGTTGTTCAGGGTAAATAAGCACAAAATTGAACACCAAAGCACATCACTTTATAACTTAAACATGTTCCAACATCTATCACTAATGATTAATGAAGCCACTACACAATAAATTTAGCATGTGTGTTAATACCATCAGTGCATAGATTTAATTAACTAAAATACATGTTACATTATAGGTGAATTTGGGCAGCAACTAAACATAGAAAATTTCAAATGTCTTGTATTTAAAATCGATTAATTTCGAACGAATAACAAAATAAGTGAAGAAAATCAAATAAAACATTAAAAAAAAATAAAAAATCAAAGCACATTTTAAAGAAAATTATTATTATTTGCAATAAAATACACGTAATTTTTTGAAAAAAAATAAAAAAGATAAGAATATAATGAAAGAGAAAATGAAAGTAATTATTTATATATATATATATATATATATATATATATATTCAATGTCAATAATTATTTGTACTAACTAATTGGCAAATTACCAGTTAAAAAAGGATGTTTGTCCATCAATTTATATATTTAGTTTTCTTGAGGATTTTAATGACACATGGACAATTTCTTGGTCAATGCCGCCTCAACAAAGTGCAGTCACATTAGGTGCACGTCCGCACAAAAGGTGCACGAAAGTACATAAAAATGAATTTAAGGGTAATAGGATCCTAATAAAGTTAAGATGTGTCGTTGATATTTCGGTCATACTTTAAGGAAACTTATGTCTTAACCCTTTTAGATTTCATTGACCACACATTCATATTTGACTTCAATAAAGTCCAAAGATATATAAAATCCAAGTTAAGTTTGTCAATGAACCTTTATTAATTAAAGTTCAAAGATATATAAAATTCAAGTTATGTTGGTCAATATACATTTATTAATTATTTTTGAATGGCAATTGAAACATGTCATGCAACCATAGTAAGCAGACACCTCAATCCTTCCTCTCATCTATATTATCTACTCACTCTTTTGCCTCTTTCCCCTCATCGCTAGCTCTATCCCTCTCATAACTTGTTTCCTAGTCAACTCCCTTAAATTAATTTTTCTCTTTCCCATGACTTCTAATAACAAGCATTTTGTTGTGAAGTATTTTGAGTGTAGGCATAACTATGCTGCTAGATCTAATGGTCATGTACTTGACGGTTGAGGTGAATTCTGTCCAACTAGTGCTCCTGAAACCCTTGAATCTTTCATCTGTGCTGCTTCTCACTGCCATAGAAATTTTCATAGAAAAGTTGAGATGGAGGTAGAGGAAGGGGTGAAGAGTCCTATCCATTTTATTGATCATCCTAGCCACGGTACTTGTTGAAATCACAGATCCATCATACTCTTTTTTAGGTTAAAGGTACTTTTGGATGTAGAATTTATAATTTTATATAGATATTTAATTTTCTCTTCAACAACAGCAGGTACTCCCCATGTTATCATTGAAGATCCAACACCACAATAGTCAGTGAGACCTAGGGTGCAGGTTGTTGAAACATTTGAGAAGAACAATAGTGATGTGGATATGGAGATGGAGATTGAGATGGAGGGAGAAGAGATGGAAGTGGGGAAACTGAAAATAAAGTATTGTTCGTCTTCTTCGGTAAGAATGAGGCTGGATCCATATCACAGAGAAAAAATTGGACTTTTGCAAAAGAGATCATGGGATGGAAATGGACAAAGAACAATGAACAAGTTCTCCCTTTTTGTGCTGATATTGAGATCACTCCAAATTTTTTGAAGAATTGAATTAACAACACCAGACACAAAATTGGGCTCCTAAGAAAAACAGTCATCTAAGGAAAAAAGATCAGTTGTTTAAAATTATTCTTTCTGAGTTCTACTTGTTTAATAATTTGTGTTTTCTTTTTTTGGTGTCTTTGATCAATAGAATTTAATAATATTAATTATTACTTTTACTGTTTTAATTTTGTTACTCTTGTTTTTCTTTTAATTTCTTTTTTACAACATTTTAGGTCTAAATTTCCACATGAAATTACATTTTTATGATAGGAAAAGGCATGGATTTCCTCCTGAATTTATCGCGATAAATCAATTACACGCTTAAACTATTATGCCAATTTATTACACACATTTACTACTTAAAAATGAATTTATTTAAGACTAAAATTGATGTAGCGAAAAATAAAATCATATATATATATATATAAAATAGAACCTTAGGCCCGCCTACATGGCGCCACCACAAACCATAATTCCCTGTTAATTTATTTATTTCAAAAACTAGCCTTCCCCTTTCATGAAAAGTTGTGACTTTTATGAAGAGTTGCGACTTTTACAAAGAGTTGCGACTTTTATGAAAAGTTGTTACTTTTATGAAAAGTTGTTACTTTTATGAAAAGTTGTTACTTTTATGAAAAGTTGCGACTTTAATGAAGAGTTGCGACTTTTATGAAGAGTTGCGACTTTTATGAAAGGTTGTGACCTTTCTGAAGGGTTGCAACTTTTCCAAATAGTTGTAACCTTTCTGATACGGCACAATAAACATTTGTTCACACTACCATTTGTTCCTATGTATTTTTACAATCATTAATTTATTCTTATGTTATTAAGGATAAATGATAAGATGTAATAATTTTCATTTTCCTTTACATTATTAATGTTTGTTACTACGTAATCTTGTATGTAAGATAATATAGTGTTTTAGTTTTAATGCTTGATAGGGTTTTTAGTATTATTTTATAAGTTCCGTGACATTAAATTTTCGCGTGAAGCACGGGTAATTTTACTAGTAAAAAATAAAAACATGCACGTCGGATAAAAGTTAAAGTAAAAAATAAAATTCAAAATTATCCTTAGACCCCCACTCCGCACGTCACTTCATCTTCTGCACACCCCACCCTCTTCTTCTTATTCTTCACACCCCACCAATTATCCTCCTCTTCCTCATTCTTTATTTTTCATCACAAATCTTTTTTTTTTTTATCAAAATCTTAAAATACAAATTGTTTCTTATTCGCTATAGATTAGGTTAGTTTTATGTAAGATTAATCCATATAAATTAAAAAATAATAATAATAAATTATTTTTTTCTAACCTTGAAAGATCTAGAGCTATTGTCACGATCCGAGCCTACACCCTGGACGTGGCCGGCATTCGAGAACCATTGCTGGACCTCAAGCGAACCCTCATCCTCGCTGACTACAAGCGGAAGACTAACTCAAGCATACAAAGCTTAAAACATAATAAAATTCATTGAAACTTAAATAATTAACTCAGAATATAATCGAATATTAAACTAACCAAAAATAGGCAACTCAAGTCTTTAAAACATTTAACAAGATAAATGAAACATACTTCTCAAACTCTACTATCTATCTATGAAGCCTCTAACTGACAAAGATGGAAGTCGAGACAAGAACCACGACATCTTAACAACTAATATAACTGAAAGTACAAGTGGAATCCTCTAGAAGCAAGGAGGCTCACCATAGCCAACTCGAATTGCATGCGGTATCAACGAAGCACATGTTGATGATCCTGAGTACCTGTATCTGCATCATGAAATGATGCAGGCCAAATGGCTCAGTAGATGAATGTACGAGCATGTAAGGGGAATTCTAAAGCATAAACATAATCTTGAACTGGTGGAATAGAAACATACTTACCTCTTCTCAACTCACTCAACTCAACTCAAAGAAATATAGTTCAATTCAACTAAGAGAAAATAAGGCTCAACTCAATGATAAGATATTCAACTCAGTGAAATAAGGCTCGACTCAATAATAAGATACTCGACTCTGGGTACTTAACTCTGGATACTCAACTATGGATACTCAACTCAATATAAAGCAAAAATACATATGCAATATATAGAAATCTTTAAAACAGTAGAAAGAAACTCAATGTATTGAAAAATGCAATAGTAACTCAGTTTGTATGCAAGGATACAAGATAAAATCTGCTTGTATAAGAAAATACAAAGTAAACTCTGTGTATATAAGAATAAAAAATATCTGTGTGGAGTTTCTCTAACCGACAACCATCACTACGAGCTATGTGATGATACAACATTTTGCCTCACGCTGCCAGGGCCGTCCTATACCTTGTCAGGGGTATAGAACCTAACTCACTAAGTGGATCCACTAGTCTATGCTAAAAGCATTAAGGAATCATCTAAAAAGTATGACCCTTTTCTACCCATGCTGGCTACACGGTTTATGGAGACTTTGAATTATCTGAACTCAAACTCATCCCCATATCGGTGCTCAATACTACTCCCAAAACGTAACTAGCTCATATGTTTAAAAACATAACTCTTTCTGTGGTTTGATATTATTACTCAAAATCTTTCTCTAAAAAGAGATGTTACTTAAACAACTCAAAACTCTTTTGGAAATCTCAGTTTCCTTCTCTTTTAAATGTGAAAACA
>JAJONR010006049.1:0-31356 GCA_029582245.1 Solanum etuberosum | reverse complement strand
AAAAAAACATTTCAAGTCTTAAGTTTGTTTATCTCTAAACTAATTAAGCATGTTTATATTTTAGCCAAAATAGTTAATTATCGGATAACCGCATGTTAGCGGACATTTCAAGTGCTTTCAAACCCTTCTCGAAATGTTAATGTGAACCACGAACCTCCCTTTAAATATTTTCATTAGATTTACTGTTTTGATCTTTTGAAAAAAAAATAGTTTTCTTAATTTTACTTCAAAAATTAAGTGGCGACTCTTTAAAACCTCGTCTTTTCTATCTTTAAACAAAACACCTGGCCATATGTCTGAGGGTGAAAGGTTGTACTAAGATTAACCTGTGTCCCCAGTCCTTTCTGGAAGGACTTCCAGAAGTTAACGGTAAATTGTGATCCTCTATCAGAGATAATAGATACTGGGACACCGTGTAGCCTAACAATCTCTCTAATATAGAGCCTTGCATAGTGTTCGGATGTAAAAGTAGCCCTGACTGGTAAGAAGTAGGCTGATTTTGTTAGTCTGTCAACAATTACCCAAATAGAGTTAAACTTACGACGCGATCAAGGTAACCCTATAATAAAATCCATATTAATTGCTTCCCACTTCCACAAAGGAATGACTATCTCCTGGACTAGCCCAGCGGGCTTTTGGTGCTCAACCTTCACCTGTTGGCAGTTAGGACACTGTGCCATAAACTCAGCAACGTCCTTCTTCATCCCGTGCCACCAATAGATCTCCTCAATATCATGGTACATATTTGTTGAACCAGGGTGAATAGAATAACGGGAATGATGTGCCTCTTCCATAATCTGATGTCGAAGCCCTGCAACATTCGGAACACACAATCGACCACTATATCTGAGGACTCCATCTCCTGCTATATCAAATGGTAAAGACTGTTTATCCTGAGCCTTGGCTCTGAGCTGCTCTAAGCTAGGATCCTCCTGTTGCCGTGCTTTTACCTCTACAACTAGGGATGATACGGTTGTGTCCTGAATTGTGACCCCACTATCGTCTACCTCTAACAATCTGACTCCCAAGCTAGCTAACTGATGAAGCTCTCGCGCTAGCTCATGCTTCTCAACACCTAAATAGGATAAACTATCCATAGATCTTCGGCTGAGGGCATCGGCTACCACATTCACCTCTCCTAGATGATATAAAATATCCACGTCGTAGTCTTTCAGTAAGTCAAGCCATCGACGCTGTCGCAGATTTAACTCTTTCTGTCTAAAGATATATTAAAGGCTTTTATGATATGTGAAGATGTCAACATGAACGCCATATAAATAGTGTCTCCAGATCTTTAACGCATGCACAAGTATAGCCAACTCTAAATCGTTGGTCGGATAGTTCTTCTCATGCTTCCTCCAGCCAACTCTAAATCGTGGGTCGGATAGTTCTTCTCATGCTTCCTCAACTGCCTTGAAGCAGATGCGATAACCTTACCATGTTGCATTAGAACACATCCCAACCCAACACCAGAAGCATCATAGTACACCGCATAGCCTTCTGAACCCTCTGGCAATGCTAGAACTGGTGCTGATGTCAACTCCCGAAAACTATGCTCGCAAGCCTCAGTCCACTGGAACTTAGCTTCTTTTTGAGTCAGCTTCGTTAAGGTTGCTGAAAGTGAAGAAAACCCCTCTAAAAACCTTCTGTAGTACCCATCTAACCCTAAGAAACTACGAACCTCAGTCGGAGTCATGGGTCTGGGCCAAGTCTTTATGGCCTCAATCTTTTGTGTATCAACTGTAATGCCTGCATCTGATACAATATGGCCTAAGAAAGCTACAGAGTCCAACCTGAACTCATACTTAGAAAATTTTGCATACAGTTCTCGGTCTCGAAGAACCTGAAGGACTGCTCGCAGATGATTTGCATGCTCAGCTTTTGAACGTGAATACACCAAAATATCATCAATAAATACAATCACAAACAAGTCTAGATACGGTATGAATATACTATTCACCAGGTCCATGAACACTGCTGGGGCATTAGTTAATCCAAAAGACATTACCAAGAATTCAAAGTGTACATATCTGGTTCTAAAAGCTGTCTTTGGAACGTCTTTCTCCTAAACTCGTATCTGGTGGTACCCTGATCTTAAATCAATCTTTGAGAAGCACTCAACACCTTGTAACTGATCAAACAAGTCATCGATCCTCGGAAGGGGATACTTATTCTTTATAGTCGCCTTATTCAGCTATCGATAATCGATACACATTCTCAGTGAGCCATCTTTCTTCCTCACGAATAACACTGGCGCACCCCATGGTGAAGCACTAGGCCTGATAAAGCCTTTATCCAGCAAGTCTTTCAGCTGATCTTTCAACTCCTTTAGCTCCACAAGAGCCACTCTATAAGGAGGGATATATATGGGTTGTGTACCTAGTAGCATATCGATAGCAAAATCAATTTTCAGTTCTGGAGGGACACCAGGAAGCTCGTCTGGAAATACATTTAGAAACTCATTAACTACCGGAATAGACTGAAGTGTCGGTGGTTCTGCATCTATATCATGAACGGGAATAAGATGATAAATACAACCCTTAGTAATCATCCTCCTCACCTTAAGATAGGAAATAAACCTACCTTTCAGCGTTGCTGTATCGCCTTTCCATTCCCGAACTGCCTCTCCTGGAAAGTGGAATCTAACAATCTTTGTCCGGCACTCAACATTAGCATAACAAGACGCTAACCATTCCATACCCATAATGACGTCAAAATCAACTATCTCTAACTCTACCAGGTCTACAGAGGTCTGACAGTCGATAATTTCTACCGTGCAACCTCGATAGAGTCTCCTGGCAATAATAGACTCACCCACTGGTGTAGATACAATAAAGGGTCGATCTAATGACTCTGCTACTATACATAACTTCCCTGCAATAAATGGAGTAACATAAGACAAAGTAGATCCAGGATCTATCAAAGCATAAACACAATGGGAGCAAACAATCAATGCACCTGTCACAACATCTAGTGATGACTCTGAGTCCTGTCGGCCGGCTAGTGAATATGTACGGTTCTTGCCACGACCAGAACTAGATGCTCCCTCTCTGCCTCCTCATTTGCCTCTACCTGCTAAAGTCTGGGGTCCACGCCCTGTAGACTGTGCTGATGAGGAGGAACCTACTATTGACCCGGTCGACTGACCTATACCACCCTGACCTATGGTCGGGCTGTTCCTCCACCCATGCCCCTCTTGCCCACAAGAATAACAACCTGTGGAACCCTGCCTGCATTTCCCGAAATGCATCATACCGAAAGTAGCGCAACGCGATGGGGCTGTCCTAGTTTGGCCTGAACCTCTTTGCTTTTGAGAACCTGATGCTCGTGAACCCTCATCTGGGCCTGACTGTCCCTATCGATCAAATCTACTACCCTGGAACTGTTGTGATGGAGGTCAAGGTGGCCTACTACAATATCGGGGTTTGGGACCATCCTGAAAATCTCCTTGTGAACCAGCGGGCCTAGCCCTCTTCTGTCTCTCTCTCGAGACCCTCTCACTCATATACTAAAGATGTCGGCGATCCTCTATGCCTTGTGCAAAGGCCTAAATTCGTGAGATATCCATATTATTATTTAGTGCAGCGGTAGAACAAGCGTCGATATAGTCCGAGTCAAGCCTTCCCACAAATCTACGCACCCTGTCATGCATCGTATCAACAAATGCTGGTGCATATCTAGCCAATGAATCAAATCTCAGCCCGTACTCTCAGACACTCATACTGCCCTGTCGGAGGTTTAGAAACTGGTCCACCCAGCCATCTCTAATCTCTCGAGGTAAATAGTGATCTATGAAAGCTTCTGTAAAGCTATCCCAAGTGGGTAGAGATGCATCTTTTCCCCTAGATCTCTCCCAACTTTCGTACCACAATACTGCAACATCACGCAATCGAAATACTGCTAACTCAACTGACTCAGTCGCTGAGGCATGCATGACTCTGAATATCCTATGAAGCTGATCAATAAAGTACTGAAGGTCCTCTCTACGATATGTCCCTGTAAACTGTGGAGGATTCAAGGCAAGAAATTCACGAACTCTCGAACTTTCGGGCCCTTCAGAAGGTCCGGTAACATCTGGTGCAACTGGTTGGCGCTGTGTAGCTACTAACTGTGCTAACATATATACTACACTCTTGAAATCCTGATCAGATGGAATAGGAGGAACTAGAGGTGGTACTGCTGGTGGAGTCGGGGTCCTGTAGCCCTCGGAGGCTCCTGAAGTGGTGGAGAAGCTATAGGGGGCTGAGAAGATGTCTCCCCCTGGGTCTCACCATGGGCTACCTCCACCTGTGGTACCTTGCTGGTACCCTCACTTGCAGCTGTATCTAGCCCTTGGCTAGCTGTGGTCTGTCTGGTGTCAGTCATCTCTATCTGCATACAAATATCAATTATAAGCCAGAAACCTCAACCCTTAAGACACCGCTCTATCGCACGAGGTGAGCAAAAGAAAGATAGTCATTCTAACATGCCCGGTAACTTCTTGCTTATCGAATGTGGTGCACAACACATTTATAAACAAGACTCTACTAGACACAGCTTGCAGACTCCTTAGGATACGACGTTGCTCTGATACCAAGTTTGTCACTCCCCAAACTCAAGGGGCGCAACTGGCTCTTAATGCCAAAACTCAGGCCCGAGCCAACCCTGCTGAACTATTTGCTACTAGCACATGACAGCCACACGCAATCAAGAAAACAAACAAGTATATCTCAGCTTAAAGTTAAGCCCTCGGTCGGCAAGGCCCCTGTCAACAGATCTATAAAAGAAACAGCTACTCCCAAGAGTTCATATAAAGAAATAGCTAGCTAGCACAGAAGTCCTGATTGGGCCGTCGAGGCCACCATGATCTCTATACCAAAACTGAAAGCAGGTATATATCAAGACAATACATCAAACAGCTAACAAACTTCAGCAAACCAACAAATTAGGCCAGCATGGCAATAACGTAGCTATACAACCCACACACTAGTCTGTAAGCCTCTAAGAGTAGTAAAGATTGGTGGGACAGGGCCCCAGCCTACACATAAAAATATATACAACAAAAGCTAACAAACCTCCCAACTCTGGTAGCTCCGGAGGAAGGGGCTAGCCAACCGGATAAAAGTCAATCCTGCTGCTGAGGAGGTCTACTGGGTCGTCTGTCGGGACTTGCAGGCATGAATGCAGTACCCCAGGCAATGGGGCATTAGTACGAAATAATGTACCGAGTATGAAAGGCAATAGACTATGAGCATGTATCCTAATATACTGGAGTAATCCGATAAATAAATCAAGGATAAGATAAGTGTATTGACCTGCTCCTAAATCTAAACATATCAAAAATAATAAAACAACAACCTAACCAAGCCCCCATAAGCTCGGCAGGTACAAACAGCACACAAGACCACCTACCCAGCCCCCCATAAGCCCAAAAGGTGCCAATTAGTCTATATACCCCTATCAGTAGTCTCCTAGCCCCATAGGCAATCACATAGCCCTCTTAGGCAATATTATAGCCCCGTAGGAAGCACATAGCTCTCTTAGGCATCAATATATCATATAGACAATGCATAGCCCTCTTAGGCAACAACATGGCCCTGTAGGCAGCACATAGCCTTCTTAGGCGTCAATATATCCCCGTGGGCACCTCATAGCCCTTCTAGGCGTCAATATAGCCTCGTAGGCAACTCATAGGCCTTTTAGGCATCAATATAGCCCCGTAGGCAGAACATAACTCTTCTAGGCATAGATCACATTCCTACAGCTAACCACAATAGCCCTAAGGGTAACAATAACAATCCAATAGCTAAAAACGAGCAATTTAGTTATAAGCAACCTATACAAATAGCCTCTAAGTCGTGTCCAACATAGGGACGCTACTAACTGAATAAGAATCCCGACAAGGGAGAATTATATCCACTCGAGCACCCAACAATCAACAATAATGGCTACAAGTATAACAACGATAAAAACCCAATTACATTGCTCCTAAGCTTTAAGGAAACATGCCGTAATAAGGGAATAACCTTAACATACCTTTTTCGCTAAATTCACGTGGCCTAATGACTTTTACTCACAACCCCCCTCGCTTCTACAAAAAGGCAGGAGCATAATCAACACACAAGAATAGAAGATACCACGATAATCCAATAAAAGATATGTATTTCCATCGCAAATTGCTATTTGCGGCTTATCAAAGCTAGAGTTGATGAAAGAAGGGTCTTACCTTGATCTTAAGTTTGTAATACACCTCAAAACCTTAAAATATGTCCAAACCCTTACTGTCCCAACGCCAAAGTATGATATGCTACGAAATCGATAAAACAAATTATACCATGATGACGAGCTCAACGCGTAGAACAACTTTCGTCAAGGACTTAAGTCAAAAAAATCTATAATTTGGTTGATCCTAGAAATGGATTTCCTAAGTTTTCTGGTTCTTAACTCAAAAAATGAAGAAAAAGTCGAAGAAGAAGATATATATAAAGTTCCACCGACCTAGGGCCCCACCTCACGTGCCTGCTTGTGCAGTCTCGCAAAAATGCGAATATCTCTCTATTCTGAAGTCGTATGAACAAACGGTGTGATGCGTTGGAAACTAGACTCGTAGACCTTCGATTTGATAGGTCGGGGCCCCCATAACTCTTTATAGATTGGGAGAAAACTTCTGAGACATTTGACCCAAATTTCATAGAAATCTTTAAAAAGGAATTTACAATAACTTTCGCCAACTTTTATTTTGCCACCTACCTAACTTCAAAACTTGAGATACAACCCTTGAAAACTTAAATTATGACATACCACATCATTCTTAATTTATTACTCACCCTCTTTGCCTTTCCACGAAGGTACGAGTTAATTTAGACGTTTCGAAAAGTCGAGGCGTTACAATAAATTTGATCAATATAAATGGTAAAGTAGGAATTAATTTGAATCGAAGTAATAATAAATTTTATGGTGAGAATAATTATTATGTGAGAGGTAAATAGTTTAAAAAGTAATGATATAAATTATAATTTTTATTTTCATATAAAAGAAATGATTAGTAGATATAAATATTAAGTTTTTTTTCTCCAAAATTCCAAATCATCATTTGAAATTTCATAATAAAATGTCCATTTCAATAAAAAAAGAAAAGTAGTTTGACTTTATTTATTAGTCTGTGTCGGTTTGCTAGATTAGTTAATGAGAGAAAATTCCTTTTTCTTCCTTACAAAATATTATTTTTAGATTTCTTGAAAAAATAGAAAATGAAAAATATATAAAAAGGAACATCAAAATCCATCCATAAAACGCGTGGCTTTCAAGATCATTTGGCCTTTTAGTTGTTCGAGATCTGATGGACCGGGGTGAATCCTATCCTGACTTTTTCCTTTTTTATTTGGAATGGCGACATTCTCTACTTTGATTTTTGCTGCATTTAGTGAGGAAATAATCCCTTCCCATGAGGGTTTCGGCCCATCATGCTCGACCTCATTGGCATCAGAAGATTCATTCGAGATGCCTCAGGCCCTACTTAGTTGACTGATAATGACAAAGGCTTGCGAAACTAAGTAGGGCCTTTTCCTTTTTGTTTGAATAACCCATTCTCATTATCTTTACTCTTACATTCTACGTTCCCGAAATGGATCCTATCAAATATTTCACATTTTCTATGATTATCTCGGTCCTGTTGGAGTCTTGACCCGTGACTCACAATTCAGGTTTTGAATCTTCGCTCCGAAATAGGATTAATACGCTGGAAAATGAAAATAGGTCTTTTCTGCTTTCTAAAGAGAGGGGGGAGAATTGGGTAGAAGTAAGACCACACTCCATAATTGTCCCTCTCAACGGGAATATAACCGATTACTCGAGTTCGAGAATAGGGATCTCGGGATCCGGGAGCTGCGACACTCTTGTTATTCTCAATTTCTTAGACCTTTTATGGATCAGATTAGAAGAGATGAATTAAGCCTCTTTCTTCTTCTTATAGGGCGTTTAAAGAGCGTGAATCTTTAGTTTAATTAAGTTCCAATTTGGAAAATGAAAAGGCCCCATTTGATTCAATTCACGAATTAGCCCACTATGAGTCTACTACATTTTTTTTCATAATAATTATATATAATTATCTAATAATAATAATAAAGTATATCATTCGTCTCTCTCTCTTACAACACAGCGAAACTAAATGGTTTGAATCTAAATTGATTTTAGGCTGTACACCTATTTTTCCTGGGATTGTAGTTCAATCGGTCAGAGCACCGCCCTGTCAAGGCGGAAGCTGCGGGTTTGAGCCCCGTCAGTCCCAACGGATTCAATAGATATATTCATTTCTCCATTTTCTGTGAAAGGGGGGCAGGGAGCATAATTTCATTCCCAACGGGAGATCTCTTTTGCTTTCCGGGTCAGGACAACAGCTAGCTTGCTGCCCAAGTCTACCTCCCAAAAGCGAGATACTCTTAACGAGACCAATACTATCAAAAAGAAAGTAGAAAAAATCATAAGAGAAGAAAAGTTCACAGAAGGTTGGGAAATAGTACGCCCGGTTCACCAGGTTCTACCACTGCAGGGCCCAATCATACTCAAAAGAAGAGTTTGATCCTGGCTCAGAAGGAATGCTAGGACTTAAAAAGAGGGTTCCTTCTTCTCTTCACTCTCTTAATTTCGATCCTCACCTTTCTGGTGCCAAAGGCCTACCCTTCCACTTTACAGGAAGTTCTAAAGGAAGAAGTCGAAAAGGAAAACTCTTTTTATCTATCTTAAGGCTGCTACCGATTCCTTATCTTTTATCCTGACGTCCTGTATGCAGGGTTGTTCGGAAATCCCTTTGCAACTTCCTGGACGTTCATACTTTGCTCTGTAGTCTTTCAATTACCATATAGTTTCTATAATATAATAAAGGCTATAGGTCATCGGTTGTGACGTTTACGAAGGGTCAACCCCTCAGATTTTTTCGTTCTTGGCCTCTATTCACACTTAAACATCATATGCTTGTGTGGATAGCTACTGAAAGGGTGTATGGCACGACGAAGCTTTGCGACTATGCCATTCTTGGCGACGGTGATCGCCGACGAGAAGGTGACGGCCACTTAGCATAATATATAGTTTCAGTGTACTATAACTATATCTAAAGAAAATTCTCCCATTTTAAACATTATTTATTATAAGTCCTGTTTTGGAGTTTGCCAAATAATTTAGGAGCGACGAAGTTACTAGGGATTTCTCTCCAGTGTCTGCTAAGATGCTCCGGTCTTTGGTTGACGCTATTGATGTGGAAAAGACCCCGATTTTCTCAAAGATTAGAGATGTCACTGGTACTATGTTTCTGTCTTTGACCTATCGATTGACGGGTGCTTCTTATCGTATCTATGGTGCGCCATATCGCGCGACAACAAACCAACATGCATGATTTAGAGAAGGATGACGATCTATCGTGTACGCAGGGATCACTATTGGATAGAGCCGCGTGAGATACATTCTTCAATCGCGAGCCAAGGGTCTCAATTCACACCTCCAATCCCTTCTCATTAGCTCTCTGATTCTCAGGATAATATTGAAATGTAGATCCTCAGGCCCAACCATTGTGCAGCTTTTGTATAGAACCCAGAGAGTCCTTCTCTTCCTGAAGAGCTGATGAGCATGGGATATAGATTCAAAACAGATATGTGTGTGGTCTTCGTGTACCTCCACCTACAGTGCTGGCTGTGCCCACCATCTTTATCTTTGTCTCCCCGTCCTACCGGGGTCCGCCTCTTATTCCACATTCTTATACTAATCTAATTTGGATTAAGATTCCAAAATCTCTCAATATATCACGATTACCCTCTATCGTCCAGTCCATGGCCCGGTCTTTATTTTGAAAGAGTCTTGCAAGAGACTTTTAAACAGTTCTTTTCGATCTTTCAGGTCCGCTTGCCATATCAGGTGACGCGGAGAAAGCAGCTAAGAGCAAGAAGAAGTTGGTTTGTAATCAACACTACGGGGGTGCTTGCGATAATTATGTCGAAGAGATAAGGATAGGCTAAGCGTGTCCAGTGCACTACGAACAAAGAACGAAATAAAAGGGGCCTAACCAGTCCTTCCTTGCTCCCGTTGAGGGATAGAACTCTTCCAATGAAGTAGGTGATACATCCGAACAAGAAGCAGACTAAGACAGTGATTCAGATCTCCCACCTTCCACCAGCCTCTTACAATAGGGGATTTTTTTTTCGAGTTGCTTTCCTTCGTGTTGGTAGTGGTACCTACCTGCTAAGCTATCCCCTTTTATTCTATACTTTATTTTTTGCCCGCTCTGAGGAGGGCCCAGCTTTCAAAGGGAGTGAAGTAATTGGATTTAGGATGTCACTAGGCGACTAACCCACCTTTCTGATACAACTTCTTTCTACTTCCGGATCTCGTAATAAAGGAAGAAAAGAATAGCTTGATCCGCTCGAAGAGTTTCCCACCCGGACTGTGACTTCTTTCTGATTCCCCAATCCCAGCTTGGACTTCCCCGGATAAGGAGTTTTATCCCAGATTGGATTCATTCTGTTTTAGCCCGAAACTTCTAATGGACGAGGGAATTGCGTGAATGATGAGACCGGCCTAACCTAAAGTCAAGGCTCTTCCCTCTCTTTTTGGCTTCGGCCAAACATTTTTTCTCGCTGGTCGAGCTTTCTACAAAAAAAGCGATGCAAGAACGTATTCTTTTATCTAAGCTTCTTCCCTGTGCATTAGCTCCCCATCGTAGATGGTTCAGCCACGCCCGGTGCCACAAAATGATTGAGAACTACGACGGGGTTGGTTTTTCGCGTCCCTTTTTTCACATTAAAAAAATAATCATTTGTAAGTTCCTTTTTTAGGTTCTAAAAATATTTCTCTCACTAGCCCAAAACATTTTATCTAAAAACCCTAATCTCCATTCAAATTTTTTCATTTCATTTTCTTCAAACTACCTGCATTTGCTTTGCATTCGACGCCAAAAATGTATGTTGATGCACCGCTTTTGTTCGCTTTTCCTTTGTGTTCATGGAAAATGTTGTATTTTTCTTCATCTGCATGTTCGGAATTTGGAAATTCTATGAATTTGAATATCAGTTTTGTATACGGAATTAATCTGCAATTGAAATGCCGATTTTTTAATTGTTGTATGTTATTCGCTGGTTAGGGTTTAGAAGAGTTGGCATTTGGTTTGTGTATGTTTTTGTACCTATATTTGGTATATAGAATGAAAATTTTAGGTGTTAATGTGGTATGTTGAGTTTTTTGTTTATGTGTAGCAAGGACTGAAATTTATTGAATGACAGGACAATGATGAGCAATGAAGAAGAGAAAAGGTGTCCTCTTTGTGCTGAAGAAATGGACTGGACCGATCAGCAATTTAAGCCTTGCAAATGCGGTTATCAGGTTTTATTTCTTTTTCTGAAATATTCCTCTTATAAGTTCCTGCAATTTTCAGTCGAATTGAAAATGAAAGAACAATGAGTTGCCCTGGGGTCTCTTTATTTTTAGTAGAGATGTTTCCAAGTTTTGATAGATAGTGTGCTACCTGGATTGAACAGAACTTCAAATTAACCTAGAGATCAGCTGAATTTCAATTTTGGGCGTAATACTTACCTATTCAAGTAAATAATTTCATTTTTTTAATAACCCTGGTGTCTGGTATGTGTCCGGGCCTTGAACTAATGCTATGGGGTATCTTCTACCTTCCACCAGCACAGTTACATGTTAATTGTGTCCACAAATCTTGAACAAATGAGAAGAAATCACCAATTTTTTAATTTTAGTTCCGGTCTTATTTTTTCTTTCTTTCTTTCTTTAATTCAAACTCTTATGTATTATGAGAGTCCGCAATGTTTTGGTTTATGAAAAATTTCGTGGACATGTTTTGACTGCTTTGGAAATTTGATGTTTGTTGCATGTTAGTAGAACTGTATCCTTTATTTTTTTCGATGATCAATGAATAGAGTTGTATCTTAAACAATTATTGATCAAGGTTGGTTCTTGTCACAGTTCCTTTCTAGTTGTAGTTATTTTTTTTAGATTGTAGAAGATTAAAATAAATGCCTTATGAGCTTGTTTTGATTAAATGATTAACTAATAGATGGGATGGGGAGACAGATAAATGTCAAGGAAAGTAGAAATTTTCATCTTTTTCTTGCAAATACTGCACCCCAACAATCGTCCTTTCTTTCAAAGTTTAAGCATTATAAATGTCATCCGACAACGGCCATGTACTTCCCTGTTAAAAACAAAACCATGTACATCCCATCCACACAACAACATTTTGGATGAATCCGAGGAAAATAGCTTTCCGAGTAGTTCTTGTGCTTCTAATGCAACTTATCTGTATGGGTGAATACTCAGACTAGTGTTTTAAAAGCGAAAACGCCAAAAAATAAAAAGGGTCCATGGGCTTAAAATGAAAATGAGACATAAAGCGTACTTTTTTGAAGTGACGTGCACGGAAATTTAGAACTTTAAAGTACCAAATACATATGAATTTCGTACTGCTACTACTACAATAATTAAATTACAATTAACCTAACTAATTCAGCATCTAATTTATAGTATGCCAACATTAGTCGAACTCCTCAAAGTTGAGATTCAAAGAACCAGCTGCTTCTCATTTGGATCAGTGTGCGCCTGATGTTTGAAGCGCACGGCTTCACCCCTAGCTTTGTATTGCTTCCTCTCTTTAAGCGACGAAACAATGTCTTTAACAAATTCAAACTATTGCTTTAAATACTTTCATAATGGGCTACTTACGAATTGATCTGGATGGATCAATGGACATTTATCAGAGTGGCTTTTGTGCCAGTTTGTAAAATGTCATTCTCCATGTACTCATGTTATCCTGGTCAACATAAGGATGATCCTACTTACTCTGTGAGTTCTCCATATTGTCATAAACTATAATCCTGAACTCACAAAATTGCCAGTTTTGGAAGATCTCTATTAGCGGGTAAATCAATGGTATGTCTACTCTATAACTGAGTAGTGGATTGGAAGTTGAATTATGTGAGATCTATCTTAGTCAGCCTTAGTGTGGTGGGTATCTTTTTGTGCATAGAGTCCTCTCAAATGTTGATCGAGTAAAGACTTATATTTGAAGGAGACATTTGAGCGTATAATTATGATGGGCATGAAGTTATTCTGTGCTGGGGAGTGCAGATGATGCTTTCATACTTCAATTTTGATCCAGTCCAAAAGTTTTAGCTATATAAGTGAAATTACATTTTGATTATATGCTAGCTAGCATAGTTCATTTGGGAATAGGCTGTACTTAATTTGTGCGTTCTTCAGGCCTCCTAGTTGATTGCCATTTTTCCAAATAGTTCTGGAGATGTCATCTTCGTTATTCAGAGAAATTTAGGAACTTAATGAGACAACCTGTTCAACTTCTTTCTTGATACTGTTATTGTTTCACTGCTTTCAGAAAGGAACATCAAATTTAAGATGTATCAAGATTGTCAATTAATTCTGCTTTTGTGGGTTTCTGACGTTTGTTCACTATAGGTGTGTGTTTGGTGTTGGCATCACATAATGGACATAGCAGAGAAAGATGTGTCAGAGGGACGATGTCCTGCATGTCGAACTAAATATGAAAAGGATAAAGTTGTGGCAATGCAAGCAAATTTTGAAAGGTAATTTCTTTGATTGACTAATTTACTTCTCAAGGTGTTGGAGGCAGAATGTAACTGACAATTAGTTAAAACAGGGCAGGGAACACAAATGTGAACCGGAAAAGTAAACCACCAAAGGCAAAGCCAAAAGCTAATGAAGTCAGGAAGGATCTCACAAATGTTCGGGTCATTCAACGTAAAATGGCATATGTGACTGGGCTGCCTCTTGGTATTGCGGATGAAGATGTGCGGAGCTTTTATCTTGTTATCCATTTGCTACTTTTAAATGTCACTTAATTGAATTCTTCTTTACCATTAGCTTGAAGAAGGTTTCTATATCTTAAATTTTCTTGTATTAAGAAAAAGTCTTATATTTCTTGGGCAGCTGTTACAACGGAAGGAATATTTTGGGCAATATGGGAAAATTTCTAAAGTTTCTCTATCTAGGACTGCCGGTGGTTCAATCCAGCTATTTACCAATGATACTTTTAGTGTGTAAGTCTGACATACGTCTATCATCTTGGTTTTGTGTTGTTATAACTGATGGGTTTTCTTGTGTTTGTTTATTCCTTTTGGACGATGCAACTTCCCCAGTTGTCTCAAGTGATGAAATGTCATTTGCTTGCTGTCATCTGTCTTAATATTTTTCATTTTGCATTTTGCTTTGTTTCTTTCCTGGTGCAAATCTTATTGCTGCAATTAGGATTTTAAAGGTTAACCTTACTCGACAGTTAACTGGCTCGAGTCTCTAGGTCCTTTTGAGAATTTTTGTTTCTTGTGTTAGTTTGATGTGGTTACATTATTCTTTTAAAATCTTGATTTCAACACAGTTCAAGAGTGTGAAACCTTGCAATTGCAGGGACTTGAATTTTTTGACCTAACTTCTTTGCATTTTATCTCTGGCTTAAATGGTAGATTGCAATATGGAAATTTCAAGCCAGCTATGATATAAGTTGAATATATTGACAATTTGGCATATAAACTCCTTTTATGGAAAACCTGTTTCTGAAATTGAAAACCATTTTATTATAATTTCAGTGGTGATATCACATTACATCAGTGATGTTCTGGTTGATTTCCACTGGAAACCCTGACTAAGAAAAATTTAGGCTGTATTGTGCAAATCTCTAGTTTTTACCTATGAAGGCATCTAAATGAGTGGCTTTGCTCTATTACCTTAGATGAAAAAAGTGATTTTTCAGAATCATGCAGTTTGAATTTTGTTGTAGTAGGGAGTCTAAAATGTTTTATATGATAGATTATAAGAGCTGTCAATACTTATCAAAAGAATTGATTGTAAGAGTTGTCAATAAAATATATTGCAGTGAAAATTGCATTTTGTGGACAATGGAAGGTTTGATTAGATGTATGCTTGTAGTTTGTCCAGTATTTATGGAAGTCAAAAGGGTTGGGCTGTAGGTTCTATTAGATGATGATAACATGATAAAATCCATGTTGTCTGGACTTGTCTATTTCTAGGGTGTGCGTAACGCCGCAACCTGTGTTAAAATTATTGTTTGGTTGTTTTTTTCCCTTTCTGATAATTGTTGTTTGCCTCTATAATTGTTTTTTCTTTTCTTCTGTTCTTTTCTTCCTTGCAGATATATTACATATTCTAAAGAGGAAGAGGCCATACAGTGTATTCAATCTGTACATGGTTTTGTCCTAGAAGGAATGTATTTGAGGTAAGGACCTACCCGTCATAAATTTTCGTCAAATTTATTCTTTAGTGACAAAGCGAGAATGCAATTTAGAGAACCTCTAATTTGTCTTATCAAAGGTAATTATTTATTATTGGAAAAAATAGCTCAAATAGAGCGAAGTAGATACAAAGGATTCATATCACTCTAGCAGGTTTCGGGTTAAGGCTAGTTGATTGATTGATTTTAATTTATTGACAATGTGAAATGGCCCTTGCAGAGCATCGTTTGGGACTGCAAAATATTGTCATGCTTGGTTGAGAAACACGGTACAGTACATGTTGCTATTTAACCTCATTTCTTTCTGTTATGCCTTTTGCTGAAGAATGTGAAAGCGACCAACGCAATAGAAATGTTGACATGGTGCTTCTTTTTTCCAGCCTTGCAATAATATTTCCTGTCTATATTTGCATAGCCTTGGTGCCGATGAAGATAGTTTTGGTAAAGATGAGGTAGCTGCAATTCATACAAGGTATTGGTCATGCAAACATTTATTTTGCTGCCCTCCAAATTTAGACATGCTTTCTTGGTTGCATTCTGCTTCTGATTGAAGTGCTTCTGTGATCCTCAAATTAAAGTTGACTGAGAGCGGTATATTGCTGGATCCCTGTGATAAACTTTAACTTCCTATGTTCTTTTTGCAAGTATGTTCTTCATGTGGGGTGAACAACAACACAAAAAAGAAACATTGCATCTCAGATTGTACGAGTGAAATTGATCTGTCCAAATCCAATCATTTACCTGCAAAATTTACATTATTATGTTTTCTAGCTGCTGACTTTGACAAGATAGATACTCCTGGTTTATCCAAATAGATATTATATTGTACAACTACATGTGAGATTATTCAAAGTAGGCGTTTGGACATAAATTGAGCGATATTTGAAAAAAAATAGTATTTGAAGTTAGTTGAAAAAGGGTATTTGAAAGTTGAAGTTGTGTTTGGACATGTATTTCACTTGAAAAAATGTTATAAGCTGTGTTTTTTTTTGTACTTGAAAAACTGGTTCATTGAAAACTTTTTTTCTTTCAAGTTTGGAGTTAAAAAATGACAAATTGTATAAACAAACTGGTTTGATTTTTTTCTTTTCACAAAAAGCAAATACAAAGTCTGACCAAATGGGCCATCCCTAAGATGCGAGCATCCATTTCATCCGCCCTGCATCATTATAGTGAGTGACATCCTCATCGATCGTCCCATTTCCCTGAATAATGGACCCAATATACTCGAAAATTCCTCTCTTTTGGATGGCTTGTGTATCAAGCCTCACTTCCACATCAGCATCATGCGTTACGTCACTGAACTTGCACTCCAAGTATCTATCTTGGTCCTGCTCAACCTGAACCCTTTAGACTCAAGGGTCCGTCTCCAAACCTCTAGCTTAGCATTAACTCTGTCACGAGACTCGTCGAACAGAAATGTCATCCGCAAATAACATACACCATGGCACCTTACCTTGGATTTGCCTCATTAATTCATCCACCAAGGCTCTAAAACTGACTCCCCATTGCATTTTTGGGTTCATCCATGGAAGAATTTTACTACTTTGGAACAATAGTGAGGTTACAGTATGTATTGATCTCATTTTTCAGAATATATTGCTGTCTCGTCTTAGAAAGTTACAAAGTTTCTTGCTAAATGGATGTTGTAGTAATTGGAGATCTGATCTTGCATAAATCTCTGATCGGATGTTTTTACATCATTCTTCATTGGACCCTCAGAGGTTCTGGAAGTTGAATCATATTGTTTTTTTGGCCTTTTACTTGCATAGATGAAGGATTGATTGTATACCATCTTAATTGGGTGATAAATTTCCCCAAGGGTGTAGCTAACTGGTGGTTTTTCACTTTGGCGGTTATACAGGAGCAGAGTTCAACAAATTGTTGGTGCCTCTAGTAGTGCAATGAAGCGCTCAGGAAATATCTTGCCACCTCCAATTAATGAATTATCCTGTACTAGCTTTACTTCTACGGAGAGTTCTACCATTCAAAGTGCAGTAAGTGTAAATTTTTTGGAATTTAATTATGCTTGTTGGTTGTAAATTCCTTTATCAAAGCATCTAAGGCAATCAGTTACTCTAGTTTTCAGTGAAGTATGCTATATTTTTTCTCTATTACAACAGCAACAAGAAGAACAACAATACCCAGTGTGGTCCCACATATTTTTTCTCTATTAAGTTCTGATATTATGGAAGCTACTATTTCTTGATATCTGGCTGCTTGAACTGCAAACAATCTCACCGGATGTTTTTTTTTGTGCGATTTTAGGGTGCAGCCAGTGATATAGTGAATCACAATAGCTATATGGCTCGTGTCATCCCTTGTAGTGATAAGGATGAAGATGCTGGTGACCCCAACAGAATGTCAGCTTCTGTAGATGTTGGACTGTGTAATAGTTATGGTGCAGAGAAAGATAGAAATTTCAGTGAGGACAGTAGAACTTTGGATTTGTGTTCTAATCTATCTCCCGTAACAATTAACAAAGATGATCTTGCTCAAGAGCCATATTCTGATACATTGCTTTTTGAAGTTCCATCTTCTAACCACCTTGTCAATCATCTGCCAAGGGATCAAAATTCAATAGAAATTTCAGATGAACCATTCAGGGAAGACTCTATATCTTTTGATGGTCAACGATCGAAGGATTCAAATAGTATTAGGCAAAGGGCATTCCTTATGTCCTCTCATTCTGCTAAATGCACAGGGGATTCTGGTGGTCATTCGCTAATGCATAGGAGGACATGTAGTCTGAGTAATAATGGCACGGAGCATAGATCTTTACATAATGAAGTGGAAGAAGCTTCTCCACCACTTTCATGTGTGAATTCGACACTAATTGATGGATTACATGATTTGAAATTTCAAAGTTCTGTCAAATCTGATACAATTTATAGAGGTTCTAACTCATTCTCCAATGAAGAAATAGTAGAGCACCTGCGAAGGACTGAAAATGATTGTTTGAATAATTATGATGAAAGTTCCGCATTCAGTCCTGCAAAGAACAGTACGAATTCAAACATTTTAGCTATGAACTTTGGTTCACGTGACGATTCCTTGACCTTGCGTCACAGTTTAACTGGCTTGTGTAATGAGCCTAATGGGCAGCATGATTCCTGGAAATTCTTACACAGTGGTCAAGGATTCTCATTTATGAAGCAAGATGGTTCTTCAAGTCAAAGGGCTGATTTGAATTCTTCTTCTAGTAATATCAGTCTGATATCTAAACAGGCATCCATTCATGACTTCAGAGAAAAGAAAGAGCAGCATATGCTTGATTCTCAGTATCAGAGTAAGTGTTAACATAAATTTTCCTTTATTTGATGACTAAAGTAGTTGATCTTTGCTGCCTCAGTTTGTCATTCATGGACCTGTCTTTCTTTTGGTTTCAAGTGGCTATGTCCTACATTGTTTACTATTATATGATATATTCTTCTGTACCAATTAGACAAGATTTTTACCGGGATGGGAATGGGGCTGCAATAACGTGGACTTGCCAGCAGGGATGGGGAGTGACTTGAAGGGCTGGTCCAGGTTGAATAACTTCTTTTCCTGCAGTTGTAGAGAGGGGTGGAGAACAAGTTTGGGTATACAAAATTGTAAGGCCCTGAGGGAAATATTTGGATGTAAAAATTGAACCAGGACTCAGTTATTACGACTATTCTCAGGCCGTGCCTTCTCAAGTGCTTCCTCATTTCCCCCTGTTGCTTGCCAGAACTCCATCATCTACCCTTGTTTCAAGCATATTATACACTACTCTAGACCATAAAGTTCTGTTCTTCCTGCCATGTCTAGATTGAGCCAAAAGGATCCAAGCTCAACTGAGGGAAACAGAGTTTTAAGTATTCAATACAATTAGCAAGAGGCAAAGGGGCGGGGGCCCAGGTGTCTTGTAGGGAATGCAAGGGGTGTGGTGGGGGGCCTCGGATTCTTTGTCAGTACAAATTGAACAGGGGAGAAGTGGCAGTTTGGGGAGGGGGTGGGGGTGGGATTGGTAGAAGCAAATGCGCTGGCCTATCCCAGTTGCCATGCATGGTTACATTTATTCTAAACCAGGGTTAAACTAATATTTTGTAACCTACTGCTGCATATGTGTTATTATTCTTCTGGCACTCAAAATATAATTTGCTTTGGTATGTTTCTGACAAGCATTTTACCCAATGTTTGATTGTCACTTTTTTTCATTCAACAAGTTAAAACTCTTGACGGCACTACAAGGAATGTAAAAAACAATACATCGTTTTTGTGGTTCTGCTTGGTATTAGATCTCAAGGTAGGGGTCAGTACAGCAAATTGTACTCCAAGTAGGAATCACATAGTACTTAATTGTGCATGTGCATTTTCATGAGTTCTGTGATGGAACTTACCAACATGTTGTACCATGGTATTGCTGAGCATCTTAACAAGGAAGCATTACAGCATTGATAAGTTTTGCACGCAACTAATTTTTTCAAATTGAATTTGCTGAACTGCCTTAACAGTCTCAAGACCAAAAGGTATGGCACCACCTGGTTTCTCAATATCCTCTAGGGAGCTGCCTCCTGGTTTTCCATTGTCTGATGAAATTGGTGGATTCCCCCGTACTCTCTCTGGTAACTCACCTGTCCTGGCATTGTGTATTTTAATGCCAAGCTTTCTTCTGTTTTAAATAAAATTGATAGTAGTTTATTTCTGTTGCTTCTATCTATGCAGGAAGTCAATTAGTAAATAGTTCATCAAGTTTGATTCACCACCCCTCATCAATGAGAAGCTTTAGCAGTGCAGGTGACACTGATTTTATTGACCCTGCCATATTAAGCTCTGGTAAAGGCAAAACAACAAATGGTTTCAGTATCTCAGGTCTGGAAATTGGGTCACAGAATAGAGCTTTGGAAGATGAGGCAAGACTCTGGCTTCTGATGCAACGAAAACATGCTGATCGAGATGGGAAATTCTCTCATGTTCTTGCTTCACAAACTCCATCTGCATATCAGGACCAGAGGTTTAATGGTGTAGATGAGCAAACTAGCGCAAAGAACTTATATGGCTTTTCACCAAGGCTGGTGGATCAAGGCCAAAGCTTTGATCAATCTTTGTACACACATTTCCCCCAGCAGAAGTTTGGTAATGGCCCCATTTCCAACGGCTATCAGCATGACATCTTGGGAAATTTCCAATGTAGAAATGAGGTGGACGGGTGGATGGCAGAACTTCAGAGAAATGAGAGATTAGGTTTCAACAAATACTATATTGGGTATGGAAATCAAACATTCCAGAGGTCCGGGTCAGGCGATGTATTTGCCAGGGTGTTTGGGATGTAAATTATCTTTTCTCTGAAAAATGAAACTGTCCTAATTACTTTATTGCTATGTGTAGTGTGGGGAAATTATAAATATGTTACTACTAAGTACTGCATTGTTATTGGGTTCTATTTGGGGATGGGTGGGTGGTGGTGTAGGTATGGTGCTTATATATCTTCTGGGTCAAGGGCTGCTTACTCCCTCCCCTTCAAACTCTGGGTCATACTTTAAGGTTAAGTTCATAAATCGCTCTCATAGGAGATGGTCTTGGTGTTTTGTCTCCATAAGAAAAGTTTAACAAAAATAATTTTCATTCATTTTTTTTGGACAAAATTGCCTGACAAAATGATCTGAGAGACTCTTATACTTAGATCAGATTATCACCTAGACACTTCTATTCATGATTTTGTCAATTGGACAACTAAATCCAATATAACTTAATCTTTTAAACCCCTTTTTGCATGCGATAAATACACATGGGTCATTTTAAATTTTCCATTTTCCTTTTCTATTTTCTCTACTCCATTCAAAACTATAAGAACCGGCGAAGTAAACAAAGAGATTTTAAAATATTTCAAACTAATAATAACAGAAAAATAGCTTGAGATCTCACTGATCAAAAAGCCTATTAAAAAAAATTGTGTTCTTTGTTGTTTTTTTGTTTTTGTTTTTTGGCGGTGTTCTTTGATGTTCATGACATTCTTCGTTGATAGGTAGGGTTGATTTTTTCTTCTTATTTTCACTTTAATTTGGCTTTTGGGTATTCTCAATTTGATGTTAATAATGTGTCAAAATAATTGATTTATTGAATGTTGTGATTTTTTCAAAATAATTTATTATAATGTGTCAAAATGATGAAAGGGAAATGAAATTGTTGTTTTTATAGTTTCTTCTTTGTTCAAATAATTGCTATTTGTAGAAGCTTTTGATTGTTTCTTTTTAAAACAAGCCTTGGTAGTGAAAATAGAGGAAGAACAACGGGGGTACGAGGGGTGGGTGGGGGAAAGAAGAGAGATAGGTGTCCGTTTTTTTATTGTCTTTTTATTTGTTTATTTTTAGTTCAAAATTGTTTGTGTAGGCGTATTAAACGCGTGAAATTAACGCATTTGGTCCAGCTCAACCATGAAGTTGCCACATAGGACGGGTCAATAGTCAAAGGGTTTAAAATAATGTGTTTTAGTGAGTTTAAGTGTTGAGTTGACAAAGTCGTGAGTACAAGGGTTCAACTGACAAATAGAGTCAAGTACAAGAATCTCTTAGGTCATTCCGCCTTAATATTATATCAATCATTTCTGTTTTGATAAATAAATGAAGCTAAAAGAATATTTGTTTTTCGCTCCTTTTCTTTAAAATATTTTTTAACCTTTTTTTTCCTTTTTTCCAGTTATCTTTATTTTTTCTTTCTTGATATATATATTCGGTTTGATTTGATATTTTATGAGATATTCTATAACTTGTTTTTGAGGCAATATTTAGTTCAAAGGACTTTCAAAAAAAAGTTATGTCTCATGTGTAAGAGTTGACACTATCTTGCTTTAGAGGTAAGACTTAGATCAACAACTTCAAAATAACAAGTTATGCTCTATGGGAAAAAAAATTGACACTATCTTATTGTTTGATTTATAAGATGTTCTATAATTCTTGTCTTAGAGACAATACTTAGCCCAAAGACTTTCAAATAATAAGTTACGGCATATGGGCGAGAATTGATATTATCTTACTGTATCTTATTGCCTTAAAGGAAAGACTAAAATCAAAAACTTCAAAACAACAAGTTACTCTCCATAGGCAAGAGTTGACACTATCTTCCATAAGGATTGATGAAGAGAATTACTTATTATTTATTCATCAATTCAATCTAGCAAACAAACTGCAATAATGATAATATACAAAATGGGGGGAAATGTAACAAAGAAAATTGCTTTAATTGCCAAAATCACTAAGTAAGCAACACAAGAGGAGATTTATGAAGATTTAAAAAGACGAGGGGTGTGTGCAATTTGATGGTGCATCAGCTTGATAGGTGATAATTAACTAGTCTAGAATCAATCATAGCAATAATAACAACTGGCTAAAAACTTTATTCAAAGTCGTCTTGATTCAATGAATATATTTATTTTGGATGCTTTTGAACATCAAAACTATGCCACTCAAATCACTAAGGAGTCGTTTGATTACTGTATAAGATACATCTTATTCATGTATAAAAAGTTGCATTAGCTTTACTATGTTTGGTAGAAGTTTTGTATTAGGTATTAAAGTCAACATAACTTATACCATATTTGGTTGGTAAGAATTTAAATGTTGTATCAAAGTTATTCATGTATTAATTTATACGGTATTTGGTTGCATTTTTTTTTGTAGTCTTACATAATTAATACCAACATAACTTATGAGGGAATCTATGTATAAAGTTATGCAGGGTAGAAGGTGAAATAAGTTATGTGAGTATTAGTTATACATGTATTAAAATGATAAATTACATATTTACCCTATTATTTTACTTTTTTTAATTGGAAACTTTACTTTTTCCTATATACGTTTGTTGTTTTTATTTCTTTTTATATATAGACCATTTTCATTTCTTTTAATTTATTTTATTTGTTTTAATTGGAAACTTTACTATTTTCCTATCTACGTTTATTGTTTTTATTTCTTTTTATATATAGACCATTTTCATTTCTTTTTATATACTTACCGTTTTTTTTTGTTTATGCAAATATAAATACTTTTTTAATATTAGAAATTTGATTGTATATTTTTTGACGGTACATGTGCTAATCAAATATTAGCATTATATATTATTCAATATATTCCACATTTTATTAGCATGTATTATTATTTTGTAAATAATATATATTAATAATTTACAACAAGTTTAACAATAGTTAATAATTCATGTATTGTAATCTCTACATAACTAAATAATACCTACATAACTAATACCCGCATAGCTAATACCTGCATAATTAAACCCTGCATAACTAAACCCTGCATAACTAATATATGCATAACTCTAACCAGTAACCAAACGTCCCCTAAATATTAGCTTGAGTGGACATAGACTATCTCTAGATCAAGCCCTTAAATGAGAATTTAATCGGTTTTAGGCTATCTCTAGCTCTAATCCTTTGATTAATTTCTAAGTCCTCATCATTAAAGTTTTACCTAACTTTTCTTTTCTTTCTCGAGTAAAACTGAAATTAGAGATTTCAATCAATGTTTGTAACTATCAATTTTTAGATTAAACGTTGAAGAAAATAATAGATCCATACAGCTACTCCTTGTCAGTTGCTATATTTTTTCACCTTGAGGCTGCTCTATCTATTGGTACCAGCCAGGGACTCCCTCCATAATAATCAATTCTAAGACTATTTAATCATTATCCAATCAAGTATAAACATCCATCATACACACCCCCTTCCACCTACCTCTCTATAAAAGAGTTTAACTTCTCATAGTAACACTTTATTGCATTCATATTCAACAACAAAAAAAATATTTCAAGTTTGATTGTATCACCGATGATGTTTCTTCTTCAACAAGCAAAGTAAAAGGTAGTATTTCTCTACTACAATGTCTAATACCCTAATTAGGAAAGAAGAATATAACCTGTAATTGAACTTCAAACCTTCCAAGGGACGTTCCTTTTCTCATATAAGAAAGTGGTTGGACCTGCGTTTTGCAGGTAGGTCCAATTTTACTGCACTTATGTGCAAGTTCCTATTTCTTCTCCTCTCAAATACGCAAGTGCAACTCTGCTACACACAAATTTCTTTCCAACTTCAAATTGTTAAATTCTAGCTTTAATCATTCATTCTGAAGGAATACCTAGCCTAAAATTCCTTCAAATTATCATTAAAAATGGCAATAATTCATGCTTATAAGTTGATAAAATACCAACTTATCAGCCGACCCAGCTCAACAGAAACTATATAAAATAACGAGCCAAAAACACAAGAAAATATGGTGAAGATAATAATAATTAAGAGAAATCACACATCAAAAAATGCCATGCATTATGGATGATGCAATGCATATATGTGTACAACACAGAAAAGTAAAAAAAAAATTAAAATCGCTTCACCGACCACTCCGTAGGATCTCTGAGACATTGCATAGATCAACTATAGATGTAATAAAAGTAATATCCGGAATGATTCCTTGGGCTGTCTGAAATGATCCCTTAGACTCATAATACAAAGTAAAACTAAGAATGATCTCTCGACGTGTAGAGAATACACATTGTAACCGGTCGTATGTAAAATAAATACCCAACATATGAGGTAGGGTTGAATCCCACAAGGAACAATATTAGACGATTGAAGAACTAAAGAATATTAAGCTACTCATTTAAATTCAAACATTTGATACAAGTATTTTTTGGAGGATTTTCGATAACGAAACAAATATGAGAACTAAAAATAACTAGGTAGAGGATACAACGATCAATGACCTTTCCAAGCAAGAATACCAAAGAGAGTTGAGAATGGAATATTAATCAATCTCTATTACGATCCACTTCACATTAATTGCATAGCTTTTCAATTAATCACGTGTCAAATCAAGCATGCCTTGGAATCTCAATTATCTACCTATATCTTTCAATTGTAGGTAAATATTTCTCAATTAGCTCTTTCAATTCATGCTAAGTATCAACAAAGACAATCCAATTTTAGGCAATAGTGAGATTTTACTATTACTAGCTTGAATCCATTAGATGAGAAATTGATCCTCAAATTAGCACCAATCAATCTTTTTCAACTTCAATTAACTCTTTCAAGCTAAATCAAAGTAAATGGGTAATTCCTTGATCATCCCCTTAAAAAAGCAATTAAAAATGAGGTTAACCTGATAATCAGAGACCCATTTCATAACTAAGAGAATATTCAACTAATTACAAAAACACAAAATATAAATTAACAATCCCAATATTGTTTATGACTAGCACAATATTCAAATAAGAAATTAATAACTACAACTACAAATATTCAATACAAATCACAGAGTTGAATGATTAAAGATTATCAAAACTGAAGCTTTGAAACTTCACTCTAATGGTATTGGTAAAATGAAACTTGCTCCCAAACATAGACCAAAGAACAATAACAATGTCCAAGGTATGCTAAAAAAGGTTGTGGATGAGTGTATTATGTAATTTGGGGACAAAATGCTCATTTTCAATTTCGCCCTCGACGCCTAACACTTTACTCAGCACGTTCAAGGAAACTTGACTGCATTCGTGTGGTCAACATTGGCTGGACCTTCGCGGTCGTGACCTCTGACCACAATTAATTTTTTAAGATGTTGACCATGATCGCGACTTGCTAACCACACGGTCGCGATGATCAGTTTTGTTGTCAGTTCTAACTTTATATTTCGATTCTCATTTTGCCTTAATTTCACTTGATTTCTTATTTTATCTCCTCAAACACCATTATATTTCCTTATACTACAAAATAGGAAGAAAATCACGATAAATTCACCCATTCTCAAGTAAACAAGACAAAAGCATAAGCTTAAAGAAAATATAAGTTGGTGTCACCAACTTATCAGTTGGAATTTCCCGTTTTTCGAACAAAGAAGGTGAGGCAACGATGTTAATTGGGGGATATGGATACAACCACAAGTGGTCCATATGCATCAAGTTGAGTAGGATAAGTTGAAGAAGAGATAGGAGTTTAGTAATACGAGGCCCAGAACATCAAATCATGAGTTTAGTAAACAAAGGATCGAAAATGGGAACACTCATCCTTTCAACTAAGACTGGCAAATGGACCGATTTTTGCCCGGTTGGGTCCAATTCCGGTTATCGTTCCGGTATATCCGGTACTGGTAAGGAACTGGTCGGATAGGGTATCGATATAGGTACCAAAATGGAACCCGGGTTTTTACCCGGTTGATCCGGTCTCGGTAGACCCAGTTTCGGTCCGGTTCAAACGGTCGTTTTTGACTTTTATTTTTTCTAAAAAAATATTTGTAACGACTATTAGCCGTTTGGACTTGTTCTAGCAGTTGGGGTGGGGACCAATAACGGCTGAAAATCAGGCCCCCACCCCTACCCTTCTCTAATCCTTTTGCACTATAAATATACCCTATTTTCTTTCATCTAACTCACAAATTCAAAAACTATTCCATTAACATCTTATAAAATCTCTCAATTCTCATAATTTTTATTTTGTGCTATTGATTTGTTGGAGACTTGGAGTTCGGAGTTTGGAGATTTTTCTGAAGTAAATGGCAAGCTTCAATTGGCATCTCTCAATTTCGTCTTTTGGTTATACGTCTACTTTTATGTAGACGTTCGGTACACTCGTTCCAACTTTAATTTCTTTATTTTTTTATTTATCAAGTTACATTTTTTTGTTATATTTATCTTGCTTGTTTTTCTTAATATTTATTTTTTTTAAACTTAAACATGAATTCAGAAAGAAATAGTGGTAAAAGACCAATGTGTGCAAAAAAATATTCTCGGGGAGGAACTAGTAGTTCTACTTCTAAACATTTGCCACCTAGATTTACAATTAATACTGATGATTATACTCATGTTGATAAACCTTCTTTTATTTCACGACCAAATATTATTGAATTTGATTTCGAAAATGAAATAGATCATGAGATATTAAATAGATGTTTTACTAATTTTGAGGAAGAATTAGAGGATGAACTAGAAATAGAAGAGGAATATGATGATGAGGCCCCTACCCCTACTAGTCCGGCTACCGATTTACCGGAATAAAATAATATTCCCCTTAACTACGTTTTCAAAGGTAGTTGTACGTGTTAAAAGATCTTTAGTTTGGAAATTTTTGATACAAAATGAGGAAAAAACTATTGCTACTTGCATGAAATGTAAAACAACCATGAATCATTTGACTACGAAAGCGCAGGGGGGACGAGACGGCTAAGAACACATTTGAGAAAATGTAATAAAGAATTTGCTCGCCTAGATGATATCGAAAGGGTTAAAAGAAAGGGAACATCCATAACTGAAAATTCTATAGGAGTCAGAGGTTCTAATATGGTTCAAAGTGTGTTAAATATGATTAACCCGGCTGACCCAAGCACACACCACTCATATAGTAAAGAAAAAGATAGTAGAAAATTAGCTAAAATGGTTGTTGTTTGTGGTTTGCCTTTTTCATTTCTTTCACATCCTGGTTTTATTCATTATATTCGAAAATTGTATAACCCAAATTTTGAAGGTGTTTCAAGAAATACAATTAGAAGTGATATTTTTAAATATCAAAAAGAATATTGTCATTTTCTTCGTTGTTTATTTGTTTATTTTGATGGTAAATTATCTATTACTTCTGATATGGGACGTAGTCCTAATGATATTTTACAGTTCTTGTCCATTGGATTGGCCATGAATTAAGCATGCAAAAATGAATATTAGGCTATAAATATGTTGAAGAAACTAAAACTAGTTCTTATATAACCTAAAAAATAGGCAATATTTTACAATTTTATGAAATATGTGATAAAATAATGAGTGTCACTATAGATAATGCTTCTAATAATTTAACAACAATTGATTATCGAAAATCTAGACTTTGTCCAATTGATAATGATGCTTTTCATATTAAGTGTACTGCACATGTTTATAATTTGGCAGTAAAAGATGGTATTTCTCAATTTGGAAGTTTTTGTGAAAAAAATTTAGAATTGCTTGTAATTGAATTTTTAAAGCTAAAATAAAAGCTAGAATTACAGAATTTAAAAATCGTTGCAATGAATGTGGACTTGCATATAGAAAAGTTCCAAAAAAAGTATGCACTAGATGTAATTCTTTATTTGAAATGCTTGAAGTTGCTTATGTTTATCAAGAGTTGATACAATTAGTTTTTAATGCTCATAATGCGGACCCAAATTTTAGAATTGGCTACGAAGATTGGGAAAATACAAAAGAACTTATTGATTTTAATTATAAAACAACAAATGCTATTTCTGGTCAATATTATCCAACTATTTTTTCTGTTTTGGTAAATATTTGTGCTATTTCATCTGAATTTGTAAAATATAAAGGAAAAGATTAGTTTAAAGAATCACTTGTTTTTATGATTGAAATTCAAAAAATATTTTTTTTCAATTCCTCAAATCTATTTGAATGCTACTTTATTCAACCCAAATTACAAATTATAAGGTGTTGAAAGAATGGTTGATTTTTTTTTTTGAAATTTAGAAATTACAGTTGATGAAACTCCTAGTGTTGAAGATTGTAAAAGAAGCATAATAACAAAAGCTAGAGATTTATATAATACATATAGAGCCATAGAAAAAAATGTTTCAATAGTTGTACCTCCATCTCGTTGGCCTAAAAATGATGATTTAGATAAATTTATGGATGATTATCGTGGTCATCCTCTACCAATAATGATTTTGATGAATATATATATCAGGCACAGGAAAAGATTAGGAATGATCAAGGCCAACCTCAACTATTAGTATGGTGGAAAAATCGTGGAGAATAATTTTCGAACCTTGTTATAGGGTTTTTCGAGATGTGCTAGCAATTCAAGCATCACCGGTCGCTTCGGAGCAAGCCTTTAGCGCATCGAGATTTATGATTGGAGATCATCGATATTCATTAGCAAATGATAGTTTGGAAATATCAGTATTGTTTAGAGATTGGGTCAATGCCGAAAGAAGAAATTATGGACTTCCACAGTTAAGTAGACAAATAGAAGACGAAATAGATGAAATATTTGGTGATAATAGTGATGATGACATGGAAGCAATGGAGGAAGAACGACAAATACAAGTTTCAAATAATGTTTCTTTTGAAATGATACAAATTTTACGAAAAAAATTTCAATTATTAGTATAATATTCAATACCTAGTTCAAACAGAATCCTTCCTAGAAGGTGACTGCGTAGATTAGATACTCTTTCTAGTATTTGTATTTGTAGAATTTATTTATTTGAATAAATAGACGACTATTCACCTTGTTTTTCTTTTAAAATAGTCTCTTATATTTAATGCAAGTCATTTTATAAATTTAATTTTCAACTATTTTAATCGGGCGGTAGTCCGCGCGGTCAACTTCAATCTAGTTTAGCATCCGAATTTAAAAGAATGAATTCGAATCGAAATATAGATAAATCTTATATAGTTTGATGATTGTATGGAAGGATCTCTATCCTGTTACCCGAGCAAGGGGTCTGTCAAGATTTCTGATACGTACTTCTTATTGAGCCCAGAAATCTAGCGTTTCTAACTGTTTAAGACCTTTTGCTCCCTTTACTCCACGGGCTTTTGCGGTCGTCACACAGCTTGCTAGACCAAGGGTTACCCGAGCAAGGGGTCTGTCAAGATTTCTAATACGTACTTCTTATTGAGCCCAGAAATCTAGCGTTTCTAACTGTTTAAGACCTTTTTCTCCGTTTACTCCACGGGCTTTTGCGGTCGTCACACAGCTTGCTAGACCAAGGGTTATAAGAGTAGTGCTAGTTCTGACTGTGCCACCATCTCAGAACCAAATCAAGAAACCATACAATATTTATTTATATTTAAATAAAGTCTAGATCTTTCATGGATGATCTGCTCAAGAACCTTACTTAATTCAAAATAGATATGGATCTTCTAGCCGGACATAGCCCAGGCTAAGATAAAAAGAAGTAAAATAAGAATAACAAAAATTAAAGAAAGTACCTTGGTCGGAACAGTTGTAAACGATTGAACGTTTATTTTCTTTTCTTCAATTTACAAAAGAGAAGAGAGATTATTTCTAAAAGAGTTCTAAATATTCTGTCTGCTTTCCTTCTTCTAAGCCTATCTATTTATAGAAGAAAACAGAAAACATATAGCATCT
Source organism: Solanum etuberosum (assembly GCA_029582245.1). Classification (NCBI taxonomy): domain Eukaryota; kingdom Viridiplantae; phylum Streptophyta; class Magnoliopsida; order Solanales; family Solanaceae; genus Solanum; species Solanum etuberosum. Next base: position 1,003 of record JAJONR010006049.1, on the reverse strand, counting down.
ATGTACAGTAGGATGGGTCCCTTATGTGAGACCTATGCACAATATATCTACTGTGTGTACATTGTTTCTAAATTATTGCAGAAACAGTGATTATCAATTATTACAATCAATTATTTACATCTTATCCTTTTGCTTGCGGAGGAAATCTTCCACCATTTGTAAGTTTTCTTCGGATATCATCTTTTCTGATTCCTCGGGTTGTGAATCCTCGATATCATTTATGCTGGATCCACTCTTCATTGAAGCATCAGATTTATCATGTGCATCGACTGATTGGAGTAGGCTTAGTCTGACCTCTTCTAAATATTGCTTTATCAAAGTATTTTTATCACCGTCCTGTGTTATGATCTTCCTGGCGATGACCTTTTCTGAATTATCATCAATAATACTTTTTTGAGGAGTATTAGAATACTCTATAATCTTTTCTTGAATAGAATCAAGAAGTTCTTGGCCGTAGATGGCTTTCGTTGTGGGATCGATTTTTATTAACTTTTCCCAAAAATTGTTGTAAAAGGATCGATATAAACAGGAAATATTATCGTCTGTATAACCGAATTCGGGGCTCCATTTATGGATCCAGGGAATAGAGAATTTGAGAAAGAAATAGATTTGATCTATTTTATCTAGACAACAGACATGGTCTGCATGATATGATTCATTAAGGTATGGGGAAATTTGTGTCCTTTTTTTGTATAACTCTAAGAATGGACTTGGTAATATCTTGGTAGTAGGTCCGTGGTATGACCACCAATTTAAGAACCAATTAGAAATTGGCTTAGTGAATACTTTAGCACATACCTTTATAAACCAAGTATGTTTATGACGCTCATTGTTATAATAAAGGACCTTAGAGAAGGCCTGGATATAATCGCAGTATGTAACACTCATACGAGTTTGATTAAGACTTATCTGCCTTTCTTTCATTGTGGAGAATCCCCAATCTTCAACAGATATAATCTGTTTAATAATAATTTTTGAGAAATTATAAATTCTCTCATCAGTG